>CM042410.1:17776684-17791684 GCA_023634145.1 Thymallus thymallus | reverse complement strand
ACTGGGAGGATTGTTTAGCCTTGTACAAGGATATTACAGGTCTAAGCCACATATGGGGCCACTACTGGTCAGATTCCTGCCATTGTATACACTACTGTATTATTCTGAGTCTCTCTCTCACAGACACATCCACACACTGCCACGTTGCTTACAGTAAGAGCATAATGTGAAATTTGAAAATGAGAGGGGCCTTTTTCATTAAGGAGCAAAATGTAATTTCTAAAAGTGAATAATGGCAACCTAAAAACAAATACGCTGGAAAAAATGTTTAACTTATTTGATTTTTCTCTTTCAAGAAGCTTGAAAGGAGTTTAATCATCAAAAGTATGTGGACATCCCTTCAAATTTGTGGATCCGTTGCCGACAGGTGTATAAAATCAAGCTCCATTGTCAGGCTCTGGCCATAGTGAAGCCTATTTGCTTCTCTGTAGCCCGAAGCCTACAGCGAAGGTCCGTAGCCCGAAGCCTACAGCGAAGCCTACAGTGCCCATTCCGTCTGCTCCGCCCCAGTGCCAGAGCAGTCCGCTCCACCGGTGCCCATTCCGGGTCCAGCCGTCTTCTCCGCTCCAGTGCCAGAGCAGTCCGCCGTACCGGTGCCCAATCCGGGTTCAGCCGTCTGCTCCGCTCCAGTGCCAGAGCAGTCCGCTCCACCGGTACCCAATCCGGGTCCAGCCGTCTGCTCCGCTCCAGTGCCAGAGCAGTCCGCTCCACCGGTGCCCATTCCGGGTCCAGCCGTCTTCTCCGCTCCAGTGCCAGAGCAGTCCGCCGTACCGGTGCCCAATCCGGGTTCAGCCGTCTGCTCCGCTCCAGTGCCAGAGCAGTCCGCTCCACCGGTACCCAATCCGGGTCCAGCCGTCTGCTCCGCTCCAGTGCCAGAGCAGTCCGCTCCACCGGTTCCCATTCCGGGTCCAGCCGTCTGCTCCGCTCCAGTGCCAGAGCAGTCCGCCCTACCGGTGCCCAATCCGGGTCCAGCCGTCCGCTCCACTCCAGAGCCAGAGCAGTCCGCTCCACCGGTGCCCAATCCGGGTCCAGCCGTCTGCTCCACTCCAGTGCCAGAGCAGTCCACTCCACCGGTACCCAGTCCAGGTTCAGCCGTCTGCTCCGCTCCAGAGCCTGAGCAGTCCGCCCCACCGGTGCCCAGTCCAGGCCCGGTTGTTTTCCCAGCTCCATGGCCGGAGCCGGTTGCCCCACCGGTGCCCAGTCCGGGCCCGGTTCCTTGCCCAGCTCCATGGCCGGAGCAGTTTACTCCACCGGTGCCCAGTCCAGGCCCGGTTGTTTTCCCCGCTCCTGAGCCGGAGCCGTTTACCCCACCGGTGCCCAGTCCGGGCCCGGTTAATGGTCCCGCTCCATGGCCGGAGCCGTTGGCCCCACCGGTGCCCAGTCCGGGCCCGGTTGTTTTCCCCGCTCCATGGCCAGAGCCGTTTGCCCCACCGGTGCCCAGTCCGGGCCGAATGTTGTCCCCGCTCCATGGCCGGAGCCGTTTGCCCCACCGGTACCCAGTCCGGGCCCGGTTATAAAGAAGGGGCATGTTGTACTGTCAGGATCTGGCCATAGAGAAGCCTATTTGCTTCTCCATGTAGCCATGGTCAGAGTCTGACAGTTCTATTCTTTCTATGTACTGGTGGTGGTTTGTGTGGGATCCCTAATTAGAGGCAGCTGTAGCACATCGTCTCTAATTAGGGATCCTACCAAGGCTTGTAATTTTCACACTGGGTTGTGGGTCGTTATCGATTATAGTTCGCAAGTCACGGTGACAGTAAGTGTGCTCATTTGTTACGTCCGTTCATTTCGTGTTTGTTTTGTAACGTGACGTTTGTACATCGTGTGATTGTTTGTTTTGGTAGTTCGTCTTTTGTGTTTATTATACATAGCAATAAATAACGATGTCGAACTACTATCCCTGCGCTGCGTCTTGGTCGAGGTATGCACCCTCTCGTGACATCCATAGACAATCAATGGCAGTAGAATGCCCATACTGAAGAGCTCAGTGACATTCAACATGGCACCGTCATAGGATGCCACCTTTCCATCAAGTCAGTTCGTCAAATTTCTGCCCTGCTGGAGCAGCCCCGGTCAACTGTGCTGTTATTGTGAAGGGGAAGTGTCTAGGAGCAACAACGGTTCAGCCGTGAAGTGGTAGGCCATACAAGCTCATAGAACGGGACCACCGAGTGCTGAAGTGTCATCAGTTGCAACACTCACTACCGAGTTCCAAACTGCCTCTGGAAGCAACGTCAGCACAAAAATGTGGAGCTGCATGAAATGGTTTTCCATGGCCGAGCAGCCACACACAAGCGTAAGATCACAATGCAAAATGCCAAGGGTTGGATGGAGTGGTGTAAAGCTTGCCACCTTTGGTCTCTGAGCAGTGGAAACGTGTTTTCTGGAGTGATGAATCACGCTTCACCATCTGGCAGTCCGATGGACAAATCTGGGTTTGGCGTATGCCAGGAGAACGCTACCTGCCTCAATGCATAGTGCCAACTGTAAAGTTTGATGGAGGAGGAATAATGGTCTGGGGCTGTTTTTCATGGTTCAGGCTAGGCCCCTTAGTTCCAGTAAAAGGAAATCTTAACGTTACAGCATACAATGACATTCTAGACGATTCTGTATTTCCAACTTTGTGGCAACAGTTTGGGGAAGGGCCTTTCCTGTTTCAGCATGACAATGCCCCCATGCACAAAGCGAGGTCCCTACAGAAATAGTTTGTCGACACCGGTGTGGAAGAACTTGACTGGCCTGCACAGAGCCCTGACCTCAATCCCATCTAACATTTTTGGGATGAATTGAAACGCAGACTGCGAGCCAGGCCTAATCGCCCAACATCAGTGTATTAATGCCCATGATTTTAGAATTAGATGTTCTGCGAGCATCTGTCCACATACTTTTGTCCATGTAGTGTGTCTGTGTGTGTGTGTGTGTGTGTGTGTGTGTGTGTGTGTGTGTGTGTGTGTGTGTGTGTGTGTGTGTGTGTGTGTGTGTGTGTGTGTGTGTGTGTGTTTGTGTTTGTGTGTCAAAGAGAGGCTGATATACCGCCCTGCCTCAGTAACTCACAGGCAACCTGATCAACCAACGATAAATCAACAGGAGCCGTCCCAAGCCTGCTTCCCGACACTGACACACACATACACACAGTGAGGCGGTATATCATCTTCTCTCTGGCAGCCCCTCTGTCCCTCTCTCACATAATCCGTCTATTACAGAATAATGGGTCGTAGAGGAGAGTAGAGTTTCCCTGTGAGGCTCAATACACCAACATTTATTACAGACAACAGAGACACACAGCATCTTACTAACTTTACTGCAGGCTGGCCCTGTCACTCACTACAACAGAAGAGGAGATGAGAGGAGGGAAGAGGGGGGGGGGAGGAGGGGAGAAGAGGGGGAGAGGAGGGGAGAGGAGGGGGAGAGGAGGGGAGAGGATAGGAGAGGAGGGGAGAGGAATGCGGTGATGTGTGTCTATAAAGTGAATTTGTGGTTCTGTAACCTCACAGAGCCACGTCTCACACGTGTGACACAAATAGGTACATCATGTAACTGCTACAAGACATTTCCATTTTTTCATGTGTGAGTGCCTGTCATGCTTTTGAACAAACATTGAAACAATTAAAATGCAAATGCAGTTTGGTGGAAGAGGAGAGGGAGAGATCTCTACACAGATACACACACACACACACACACACACACACACACACACACACACACACACACACAGGGATATATTCTCTATGAGGATACACAGCAATACAGGTCTTTGCTTCAGAACAAATGTCTGAGTTGAGACCCAATACAAGTCACAAAAGTGGTCCCCAGCCCCAAAACGTTTGGGAACCCCTGGTCTAGGCTCTCTGCTCAACAAGATCTCACGTTTTGACCAATTTGACTTAAGACATGTCTACTTTTCTCCAAAAGTCACATTTCTAAGTTGCTCCAAATGTCAAACGCTGGATTGCTCCTACTGCTGTGGCTGTTGCTGTCGCCTCACGGCTGGTTAAGTTTAGGCATTCATTCAGAATGTTTAAGTTAAGGGTTAAGGTTTGGGAGAAGAAAAAAAACATTTAAAAAAAGAGTGCCTATGACAGGAATTGAACATGGGTCTTAAGTAGTTGAACATGTTATTACTCCAACCTCGTGAAAGTGATAAACTGACACGTTTTAATTTTCATCAAAAACAACTTTATATCGAAGGGGTGGCTTTGATTTGACGGCCTGAGTTTGATGCGCAGCTCGGCGCGAGATGACTGTAGACCTGATGGCATCGCCAGGGATTTATATTGAATCTTTATTAACAACCAGGCAGCTCTGCTCCCAACCCCTGGCCTATATTAACAACCTGGCAGCTCTGCTCCCAGCTCCCAGCCCCCGGCCTGTATTAACAACCTGGCTGCTCTGCTCCCAGCCCCTGGCCTTTATTAACAACCTGGCTGCTCTGCTCCCAGTCCCTGGCCTTTATTAACAACCTGGCTGCTCTGCTCCCAGCCCCCGGCCTTTATTAACAACCTGGCTGCTCTGCTCCCAGCCCCTGGCCTTTATTAACAACCTGGCTGCTCTGCTCCCAGCCCCTGGCCTTTATTAACAACCTGGCTGCTCTGCTCCCAGCCACTGGCCTTTATTAACAACCTGGCTGCTCTGCTCCCAGCCCCTGGCCTTTATTAACAACCTGGCTGCTCTGCTCCCAGCCCCTGGCCTTTATTAACAACCTGGCTGCTCTGCTCCCAGCCACTGGCCTGTATTAACAACCTGGCTGCTCTGCTCCCAGCCACTGGCCTTTATTAACAGCCTGTGTTTGATGAGAAAAGGAGGGGCCTTCATTTCAGTGCCTGACAGGAGCCTTAGGTGTGTGTGTTGAAGTGGGTTGCCCATAGGCCCAGATAAAGCCTGGGGAGCGGGTAAGTGGGTCATCCGCCCTCCACTGCACCCTCAAAGGATTGTCTCTGACTCCCGTCCTCTTTATTATTAGAGCTGGTCTGGGTGTGTGGGGACTAGAGGACCGAATGCAGGTCCTTAAGGGCTCACAGCCATTAGGAACACTATCACGGTAGCCTGTTAGGAGCTGAGGGCAGGTAGATTGTATTGGGTAAATGCTGAAGGCTTTTTAGGGCAATGGCCTTTGCTCAAAGCAAGGTACAACTACAACAACATGACATTTTAAAGCTCTTCATTTTTTGGGACTTGAAATTCAAAAGTATAGCTGTATTTCTTCTATGATAATGTTGTAAGGAACATTATCTTGACAAAGGTAATAAAGATCAATATAACTCCGTAGGAGCTTACTATAGTATAAATATAGTTATTAAAGTGTGGTGTTTTTGCGGACTGTAGTGTTAAAAACAAAAAAACTGTTTTAAGTGAGAAGTAATCCATGCTCTACCAAGGGTTTCCAACACACAGCTTTGATCTACTACAGTAGCTATGTTGGTCTATTGTACTATTTAATGAAGCTGCCAGTTGAGGACTTGTGAGGCGTCTGTTTCTCAAACTAGACACTCTAATGTACTTGTCCTCTTGCTCAGTTGTGCACCGTGGCCTCCCAGTTTGCGCTGTTTTGTGAAGGGAGTAGTACACAGCGTTGTACGATATCTTAAGTTTCTTGGCAATTTCTCGCATGGAATAGCCTTCATTTCTCAGAACAAGAATAGACTGACGAGTTTCAGAAGAAGGTTCTTTGTTTCTGGACATTTTGAGCCTGTAGTTGAACCCACAAATGCTGATGCTCCAGATACTCAACTAGTCTAAAGAAGGCCAGTTTTATTTCTTCTTTAATCATAACAACAGCTGTGCTAACATAATTGCAAAAGGGTTTTCTATTGATCAATTAGCCTTTTAAAATGATAAACTTGGATTAGCTAACACAACGTGCCATTGGAACACAGGAGTGATGGTTGCTGATAACGGGCCTCTGTACGCCTATGGAGAAAAATCTGCCGTTTCCAGCTACAATAGTCATTTACAACATTACCAATGTCTATACTGTATTTCTGATCAATTTGATGTTATTGTAATAACAAAAACAAGGACATTTAGAAGTGACCCCAAACTTTTGAACAGTAGTGTATGTTGACAGTCACATTTTCACCCACATACAGTACAGACACAACTATACACATCCAAACTGCTGTAACATCCTAATATAAAAGCAGCCTGCCAGGGAGATGTTGACCTCTGTCTTATTCTGCCTGTAACACACACACACACGCGCGCGCACACACACACACACACACACACACACACACACACACACACACACACACACACACACACACACACACACACACACACACACACACACACACACACACACACACACACACACACACACACACACACACACACACACACACACACACACACACACACACACACACACACACACACACACACACACACACACACAAGCTCCCTTTGACAGGCTTTTCCCACATGAACAAACAGAGCAGGCCTTTGTAGTGCAGGGCTGTAGCACATCACCACAACACACAACAGCAAGAGTCCCTGAGGTAACAGCAAAATAAAGACCTCTCGAGCTCACTCCCTGTCTTCTTCCCTCTCTCCCTCTCTGTACCTGTCCCTGTCTCTATCTGCACTCTCTTTCTGACTCTCTCCCCCCGCTCTCTCTCTTTCTCTCCACCCTCTCTCTTTCTCCCCCTCTCTATTGTCAGCCATCACGTCCTGACGTCTCCTTTCATGTCAGTGTGGCCGCTGAGTTGCGATACGGAGGGAGATATGGAGAGAGAGACGGAGGGAGAGACGTAGAGATGGAGAGAGGCGGAGGGAGAGACGGAGAGAGATGTTGAGAGTCTCAGAGGGCTTTGAGTGCTGTTTGATTCCTGCTAGATAATAGCTGGTTCGCTGTCAGCCACAGGATGATCACTTAAATCCTTAATCACTGCCTGTCCACTCACATGACACTTATTTTAGGCTTCCTCTACCCTCTCTCTCTCCCTCTCTCTCTCGCTCTCTCTCTCGCGCTCTATTCTTTCCTCCCTATATTCCCCCCTCAACATAACCAACATAAAAGCAGGGCCTTGGATGGGTATAGATGAGAGGGGGAAGAGGTGGAAGAGGGGGAAGAGGATGGACAGGGGGAAGAGTGGAGTGAATTTATGTCAGCAGAGGGTGAATAGGTGGATGGGAGGGAGGCAAGGGGAGCGGGATGAGAGATTCAAAACATACTATGTGTTGTGAGGTGTTGGTATACTTGCTTAAGCCCCTCCCGTGCTTTTGAAGAGAGAAGAGGGGCGCAGAAGGATTAAAGAGAAAGTGGGAGAGAGAGATAGCAAAGAAAGGGAGAGGAAAAATATAGAGAAATGGGAGAAGAGAGACTCTCGTCTGTCAGCCTCTCCTGTACGTGCCTGATGAAGTAGAATAAAATCAGGAGAAAGTGATAGAAAGAGGGAGAGAAAGAGAGGGCCTGGTTCTGGTCTGTGTAGATCTCCCCTCTCTGTCAGAT
Source organism: Thymallus thymallus (assembly GCA_023634145.1). Classification (NCBI taxonomy): domain Eukaryota; kingdom Metazoa; phylum Chordata; class Actinopteri; order Salmoniformes; family Salmonidae; genus Thymallus; species Thymallus thymallus. Next base: position 17,784,234 of record CM042410.1, on the reverse strand, counting down.
GTCTCATAGGTGTGACACGGTGGGTCTGCAGAGAGTAGAGGTCTTCCGTGTAACATGCCAAGAACAGGGCCTTGATCAAGCAGCTAGACAGCCAGCTACTGTCACTCCTGACACCCCAGAGACAGGCGCTCCCCTGGCAGACAGAGAGGCTGTAGAGAGAGTTGAGGTGGAGGTGTGGATTAAAAGTCATAACTTTTGACTTCAGAGTCTAATAACACCTCCTTGTCCATGTTGTCTTGTGTTAAATTCATTTATCTAGGTGGGTGTACGGGTGTGCATGTTGAGTGTATTTGGGCTGTTATGTGCTGTGTGTTGCTTGTGTGTAGTGTATGAGTGTGTAGTGTATGAGTGTGTAGTGGATGGGTGTGTAGTGGATGAGTGTGAAGTGGATGAGTGTGTAGCATCTCCTTTGTTGTTGGGTATCTGTTAAATGGAGTGTATTGTTGTGATGCTGTAAAAGGCTGCTAGCGCTCCATCGCTCCATCTTGACCCCTGACCTTCTGGTTCTGACTTGCAGCACTTTGCTTTGGAGTGCCGGGTGCATCGAAGACAGCCAATAGAACGGGAGCGCAGCGTGGGGTCGCAGGGTCACAGATGCAACATGTATGGAATTCCAGAGAGCCGGGAGGGGCAGAGGTCACTCTCAATCACACACAGAGAATCAGGAGGCTCTCAGAGCCATAACACTACACAGAGAGAGGAGGGGAAAGAGCGAGAGAATGAGAGAGGAGGATTGTCAATGGAAGCACAAAGTTGCCATTAGAATGAGAGAGGAGGATTGTCAATGGAGGAACAAAGTTGCTTCAGAAAAAACTGAAAACGCCACCAGCAGAGGATGAGGGTTTTTATGGGTGAATATCTGAGAGGGGTGAGTGAGTGTGAGTGTATGTGTATCTGTGTGTGTGCTGGGGCCCTGATAACTGTACGTGTATCTGTCTGTGTGCTGGGGCCCTGATAACTGTACGTGTATCTGCGTGTGTGCTGGGGCCCTGATAACTGTACGTGTATCTGTGTGTGTGCTGGGGCCCTGATAACTGTACGTGTATCTGCGTGTGTGCTGGGGCCCTGATAACTGTACGTGTATCTGTGTGTGTGCTGGGGCCCTGATAACTGTATGTGTATCTGTGTGTGTGCTGGGGCCCTGATAACTGTATGTGTATCTGTGATTTTGGTGTTACAAAAATCACAAACACCTTCTTACACGATGCCTTCTCATCACTGGTGCAGTTATTACTCCAGAGAGGTTAAAGTACAAACAGTCCATGTCAATGTCATAACTTCCATGAAATGCCCATCTTAATCTAGCTAAAGGATATGACAAGAATTCAATCATCTCCTTTCCTGAGCTTATTATGTTTTTACTAGGTGTATGTGTGTGTTTGTATCTGTGTGTGATTTTGTGTATCTGTGTGTGTGCATCTGTAAGAGGACTCCCAGTGGTGCACTAGCTGCCTAATCCACTGAGTCATTCATCCGCGGATCTGTGGAGGATCATGAGGGTTGTGTATGTGTGCACCTTCTGCAGGTCTATGGAGAGTGCTCATCTTTCTGCTCTCTCTGACACTATGGGAGCATGCTGCCTGTGTCTGCTCCTTACCACTCGCTTTCATCACACACACACTTAGAAGTGACAGTCTCGCGCCCTACAAAAGGTTTCTAATATCACCCAGAGACCTCTCTCACACACGCGCACTCTTACACCGCTCCCTACAAAGGGATTTGAAATATCACCCAGAGACGTTGCTTCACTACGCATTATTTCACATTATTCCTGCTAATGAATCTTAAAACAAGATACGGGCCTGCCAAATGACTCTGCTCCACTGCTTCTCACTCTCCTTTCTCCCTTTTCTCTCCTCTCTTTTTTCTGACAAATGACTCTTCTCCTCTGTCTCCTTTTCCAACTGTTTGGCAAATTGTTCCGCAGCTCTCCACACTCTCTGCCTCCCAAGTCCACTTCCTCCTCAATCTCCATTTGCCTTTTGCCCTCTCTCCTCTACCTCTTCCCCCTCCTCTTTCCTACCCTCTCTTCTCTTTCTCCATCTCCTTTTGCTCCACTCCTCTTCCATATCCCTCTGCTCCTCTCCCTCCCGATGACACATATCCCCAAACGAGCAAACACACACCTCACAAAGGGCTAAGCGCCTGGGCTAACAACCTCCAACAAGCGCCAACACAAAAACACGTCAACAATGCAGCTGTTGTTAAGTCTCTGTCACTTCACGCCGAGTTCGGAAAAACGCCAAAGTGTGAAAGGATAGAAAACAGGATGAATCAGGGTTTAGAGCACAAAAGCCCCCTAATCCCTGCATTTGGATATGAGAAACACAGGCTCCGAGGAGAAAGCATCAAAGCACCAACTAAATTAACTTGTGAAGAAAAGAGAGAAAGAAAGAGGGAGGAGAGAAAGAGAGAGAGAGAGAGAGAGAGAGAGAGAGAGAGAGAGAGGAAGACAGGAGAGGCAGGCCTGCTGATTTGTAACTGTGTGAGAGGAGCAGGGAGCAGCAGTCTCTTAGGGCCCAGATTAGAAACACACTCATTATTCTCTCTGAGCGCTGTCACACACACACACACACACACACACACACACACACACACACACACACACACACACACACACACACACACACACACACACACACACACACACACACACACACACACACACACACACACACACACACACACACACACACACACACACACACAACATACACTCATTATTCTCTTTCAGTTGGAGACTAAACCCTAAAATCCTGCTTTCAGGGAGCACTAGCTACCTCTCAGACACGCTAACCCCAGCCTTGTGCTGCCTTTGTAGCCACGCATTGTTAGCTACGCTACATCACTAGCATCTCACAGGGATGAGCATGTGTGTGTGTGTGTGTGTTTTACAGGAAAACACTGACTAACGCTGTCAATTAGGACTGGGGGAGTGTACTTGTTCAATTCCACAGGTGGAACTGTCCAAAATACATCACAGAAGGAAGTTAGACATAGACTTAGCTGGGATTCAGGCCTAGGCTTGTCTCATGTTGTGGGTGCGTGTTTGTGCGCGCACGTGTGTGTTTCTCTGCGTATTATTGCACGTTCATTAAAAGATTACATTAATCTACCTCAGGAAGCCAAACCCTGGAGCCTTCTCTCTACGGGATAGAGGGCAGAAAGAAAGAGAGAAAGAAAGAGAGAAAGAAAGAGAGAAAGAAAGAGAGTCATGGAATAACACCAACAAATACACCAATAATACACCAATAACTGCACCTCTTCATATTGTACATCAGATGAGTTGTGTTGAGCAGACAGGAACAGTAAACTGTTTAATTTCTGCAGTTTGATTCAGGCTGGATTACTGTTGAGTGACAAGGCATTGCAGCCGTGTGTTTACATGGGGTTCAGACCACAAGAGCGCTGTTCAGACCACTGCACTACGGCAGTTCACAATGCTCTAGCAAGCTGTGAGAATACTAATAATACCTAATGGTAATAGCGAGTCATTTTTAATTATTTTGCCTTCTCCAAATTATTGCCCTAACCTTAACTCCTTGGAATGAATGCCTAGACTGTTAACCTTTGAGTAGTTTCTGTTTTAACCTTGTAACTACACATCAAAAATAGACGCTTATCCATAATATGTCGAATTTAGAAGGGAAACTATGAAATCTTGTTGGTTCAGACACACACTTATACACACACTTATACGCACATGCACAGCACAAACATATTCAAGCGCACACAACACACACATATGCTTTGATGTCTACTGTGGGAGACAATGCTAGTTCATGGTCGTATAACACTTTCTCCCCTTCTCTCATGTCTCTCTTCCTCTCTATCCCTCTCTCCTGATGCTCTCTTCTCCTGTACTGGATGTTGTCACGTTTCTGTATACATCTCTGTATCAAGCTGCTCAGGCCTCCAGATACACACATACACACACAGTAGCAATTATGGCAATCAGCAGGCTGACCCAATTAGTGTTTCTTGCTCGTTAAGCCCTGGGGGTTGGCTGGCCGACCGCCTCACTTTGCATAACTTAATCTGGAATGACAGGGTGTGACACCCAACCACCCTGTCACTCACAGACCTGACTTTGTGTGTGTTTTAGCAAACTGCACGCCTCATGTGTGGCAACAATTTTACAGCTGTAGATTGCTCCCAGGCCAGCCCAGGGCCGTGGATCCAGGGAAAAAACACTTTAGCTAGGTGTGATTCCCCAACCCTCTCCCCTCTCTTCTGGGTCTGTTGGATTCCTAACTAGTTAAGTGCATATAGACAACTGATTACTGCTCAAAAAGGAAGAAGGTCCATTATTCCCACACACAGGAAAAACAAACACACACAATACATTCCCCCATGTACTACCAAGTGCATGCACACAAAAGTTTGTTTAATGGTCACATGTTGCCAGGCATTAAAAAGTTAGGGAAGTGTGTTAGATCTCAGTGTGTGTGTATGTATGTTTGTGTGTGTGTTTGTGTGCATGTGAGCGTGCGTATCTGCGTCAGTGTTCATTTTGGCACTCTTTTTGAGATTTAGTCTAGTCAGTCATTTTGGCTAAAATATAATTAAGTCTTAGTCACATTTTTGTCATTTGAATAATTATTTTGTTTAGTCAACTAAATGCTCTTTCATTTTAGTCACACATTTGTATTGCCTCATTAATCTATAGTAAACATAAATCACTGACTTCCATGTGCACAATACGTAGCCTTGTCCTACCAATATATTTTTCATTCTGTTCTCTTCCGAATAGCAGAAATATGACGGCTATATCGGTCCGCTAATGCAGGACTAGTTACTATTAAACTCAATCCTGCTATTGTTTTAAATTTAGTAAAGTAGCTTGTGTTTCTTAACTAGGCAAAGGGTAGCTAACTAGAAGGCTGCTGGTGACTGGTTAGCTACGTAGAAGCAAGATAGTCTCCTGCGTGATGTGTATAATCAGAGGCAGAGCAGAGCCGGTTTACCAACACTCATCGCTTGAACCCCAGCAGCTCACCAGCTGATGTAGGCTGTATTTGCCGGTTGTGACTCATTCTTCCCACTGCTGAACAGAACTGCTCTGAACATCTGTGCTGCTAATATTAATTGAGCTTATCACTGGGAAGCTCTCAATCTTTCCAAAAACACTTGTCCAGTCCACTTATTACACAGATTTAAGTCACAGAGATAATTTTGTCTCATCTCGTTTTAGTCTACTGAAATGAAAAAAATATTTAGTCAGTTATAGTCTCATCAATTGCCACTGAAAAATAGGTGTTGGACAAGTATTTAAGTCACAATTTTTGTTGATAAATTTAGCACTGGTCTGCATGTCTGTCTGCATGCATGTGAGTGTGTTTGTATGAATGACAGTGTTTTTCTGTGTGTGTTTGATATCAGTGTGAACTGTGGAAGTTTCAGGAAGCTTTTTGCAGCTGCAACAAAAGCTCTGGATCCTCGGCCCAGTGATGCTTTCTATCACCCTGATTAACACATTGTGAAGAAAAACTACGAGTTAAATCTATTCCACTCCCTCCCCATTTCCCTCTCTCACGCGCTCTCCTTCTCCCTCTCCCCCTCTCATTCTCGCTTTCTTTTCTCTCTTCCCTGGGTTCTTATTATTATCTGAGTTCAAAACCAGTGTAAACGAGAACTAGAAGAAGCTTGGGTGTTTTGAGCAGTGAGTGTCTTTGTGCTGTATTTCATTACAGTCAGCTTGATAAACAGGCACACTGGCATCATTAAAGGGGAGGGATAAACAGTGGTGGCGTAATTAAAGGGGAGTGATGAGGACACGTGTAGGAATGTTTTGTTAGCCGGGCGGAGGGACAGATGAAGGAGAGTAATTGCTTTGGATTAATTATTTGGATACGGGGGCCAAGAGGGAACAGCGCTCCTGAAGGGGGTTTCAAGTTGAGGTGGGGTGGGGTGAGTTTATTCCCCAACTGGAAGAAAAATAGAAAAAGGTAGAGAGAATGATGGAGGGAGCGAGAGAGAGAGAAAGGAAGGAAGAAGAAAAGGAGTGAGAGAGATATGAGTAGAGTCTGTGCACACTTGGGCCTATCTAAATGAGGCAGATGTATTTCTAGAAATGTTCTCCGAACTAAATATAAGGAACCAACTGTCCTCTCACAGCCTTCACTCCTAACCATCAGTCAGTCAGACCGTCACACACACAGAGATTGTCTTAATAAATCCCTTAAAGATGTACTAGAACCAGACAATCAGGATAATTTTCAATTTAAATCATGACGGAACATATTAAAAGCAATGGATTTAACATAGGGACATCCTATACTATTATTATAAGGCTGTCCTAAATAAGGCCTTGGGTGTCATTTTGATGGAAAATCTAAGCAACATTATATGCTGACACCTTGATTTAAAAAATTGTTGAACAAAACCAACACTCAAAACACTACTGCTATTCCTTACAACTTTACGCAGGAATTACAAACTAGTTGTGAAGAGGGAAAAAATGCACAAAAAGGTGAAACTCTAAACTGTTAACCTTTGAGTTGTTTCTGTTTTAACCCTGTAACAACACAGAGTGAACCCTGTAACCATGCCGAATGAATGCGGCAAAAATAGTTGTTCATCCATAATGTGTCGAATTTCGAAGGGAAACTATGAGATCTTGATGACTGGAGAGAACAATAGAACACATTCAGAGGTAGCAGGAGGAGGGACGTGCTCTAAAACCAAAACCCAGAATGCAAGCACCCGTGACCTCTTAACGCACCCGTTGTGTGTGTGTGTGTTTGTGTGGGTACATATGTGCATATCTCGTATCTTATTAGAAAGGCTGGAGTTAATCTTTTCCTTTTTAGCCGTGTCTGGCAACACACACACACTCTGTTAATACCCCCTACCTTGGCCTCTTCCTTTCACCCACATGAAGAATGGCTGAGAATGTGTGTGTGTGTGTATGTATAGCAGGTAGAGCCATCTGTGGTGTATATCAGAGCCAGATGTCTGAGTCCCCTCCACCAGCCAGATCATCTTTCCTAAGTACTTCACCATGTGAGGGAATCATTTAGCCATATTAATTGACTGTAAACTTTCCCTGGAATTGGGGGCCCTATCCCTAGCCTTAGCCCGCACACACACACACACACACACACACACACACACACACACACACACACACACACACACACACACACACACACACACACACACACACACACACACACACACACACACACACACACAGGGCCTATCACAGGTGGGTTCCTTCACTCACAGGAGCGGTGAGTGGGTAACCGGACTCTGATCAAAAGGAAGATTGACATAAATAAAGAGCCTGCAGGAATACTGTGTGTGTGTGTGTGTGTGTCCATTGCCTGTGCGTAGGAATGCATTGTGCAAACAAAATATGAGCCAGCCCCCCTGGAGTGGAGAGAGGGAGAGGAAACTACAGGGAGAATAAGGAGTCTGGGGTGGTAGCAAATAAGGGAAGGTACAGTATTTAATTGTATTGCCTTTGGGCATCTCAATAATCAGCGAATGAGAGAAAGAGAGAAAAAAATGGAAAGAGAGCGAGAGAGAGAGAGAGAGAGAGAGAG
>CM042410.1:17541684-17771684 GCA_023634145.1 Thymallus thymallus | reverse complement strand
CAGAGAGGTTAAAGTACAAACAGTCCATGTCAATGTCATAACTTCCATGAAATGCCCATCTTAATCTAGCTAAAGGATATGACAAGAATTCAATCATCTCCATTCCTGAGCTTATTATGTTTTTACTAGGTGTATGTGTGTGTGTGTGTGTGTGTGGCGTTAGCTGCAGTCTTCTGTTACTTCCACAACACTATCCAGATGACGGCCAGAGCAACATTCACTGTTTTTCACAGGCGCACACACACACACACACACACACACACACACACACACACACACACACACACACACACACACACACACACACACACACAAACACACACGGGTGTCACTGGAGGACTGAGAGTGTAAATGGTATCCAGCCGTAATGTGGCATTCCTGTGACCTGCCTCACAGTGTGATTGGTTAAGAGGGTTTCTACACACATTCACTTGACGCCCTTCACTTCCTTCACTTTCTCTGTGCTCTGACCCACCCAGATCCTTCTGTTCTTTGGACCAACCAAGTTAACATCACTCCTGGCCCTAGTTAATAGAAACCCACCTACACATTCACAGCCTAACACTTAGATCTAGAGATCTGATGCTGTGCCCTGGCCAAGAAAAAAAATCCCTATCGTTTTTATTTTTTATTTCACCTTTATTTAACCAGGTAGGTCAGTTAATAATGTGCTTTTGAAATCTGAGACATAAAAACAGCGCAATAATATGTCCTCTTTGTTATATGTTCTCTTGCTATTGTAACTCAGGTCTTTCACTGTATCACCACAACAGTACATAGGGTGAATTCATAATAAGTGGGACATAGTGTGCACATTTAAATAAAAATGTGCCACAGTGCATTATTTATGATAGTTTTATAACCTTAACATCAAAACATAAAAAAGCTATATCACTGATATGTGCTTTGATAGATAGATAGATAGATAGATAGATAGATAGATAGATAGATAGATAGATAGATAGATAGATAGATAGATAGATAGATAGATAGATAGATAGATAGATAGATAGATAGATAGATAGATAGATAGATAGATAGATAGATAGATAGATAGATAGATAGATAGATAGATAGATAGATAGATAGATAGATAGATAGATAGATAGATAGATAGATAGATAGATAGATAGATTATTGATCCCAGAGGGGAAATTTCTTTGTCAAGCAGCTACAACAAAACATAGGGCAGGTGCAAAATGCCAGAACGAAAATACACAAAAGACAGATACACGATACATGATACATAGAGCGGCAGTATGAAAAAGTATAGAAATACAAGAAGTCTGGAGTGCAAAAAAGCTATAAAAAGATATTGCATAGTATGGGTGGTTGGCTGAATATGTTCACTACACATTGGTGGATGGTTAACTCTACTATACAGGTCGATGGCAGAGAAATACTTCAATATCTAAAAATGCATATGATATGAGTGAGGGTAATAATAGTTTACTTAATAGACATACTGGTTAAATGAACAGGTAATTGAATATTTTGCATGGTTAAATTAGCTGTACAGGTAATTATACAGTTACATTTACAGGTAAGTGAATATTTGCATGGTTACATTAACTGTACAGGTAAATGACAGGAAGAGATACTTAAATAGCTAAATGTGTGTATGATATAATATGGGGTAATAATAGTAATTCCCTTCAAATACAGTCCTTAGTGCTCAGGGTTTAATTACAGATATGTGCACGTATTGCACATTCAATATACTAAAAGCAATGAAAAAAAAAAAGACACAACTGACAGGATACTAATATGCATTCCTGAGTGAATGACTACGTAAGTTAAGTCCAAGAATTTCTTGCAATATTGCACGTGATATGATATAACAACTGTACATGAGTATGTATATACAGACCTGAATGAATAAATAAGTCCTGAGTGAATGAGTGATTACGGACCAGAGTTACTCACGGATGGATGCACAATTGTTAAACTCAGTGAATATAAAAATAGTGAAACATTTAAAAAGTTCACGTCACTTGTTACACTTGTACACTCTTAGAAGGAAAGGTGCTATCTAGAACCTCACATTTTACAATGAAGGTCTACAGTAGCCTCAACAGCACTCTGTAGGGTAGCACCATGGTGTAGCCAGAGGACAGCTAGCTTCTGTCCTCCTCTGGGTACATTGACTTCAGTACAAAACCTAGGAGGCTCATGGTTCTCACCCACTTCCATAGACTTACACAGTAATTATGACAACTTCCGGAGGAGGTCATTCAACCTATCAGAGCTCTTGCTCCCACCCAATCAAAGAGAATTAACGTTACTCTAGCTAATATGGTGACAATGTAGGCTGTGTGCAGCGGTTATGATATGATTTGACTTGTAAATATTTTTTGGTAACAGACAGCTGATGTGTTGTGCATTGAAGTCCACAAGCGAAGGGAAAAGCTGAGAGGAGGTGAGCGCGTAGGTGTGAGAAGGAATGCAACGTTGCCGCTAAGAATGTTAACTGTGTTTACGTGTGATCAGGTGTGTATTCATTCCGACGATTTTGTTGAAAAACATTTCTTAAAAGGAAGCAAACGGAGCGAAACGAGAATAAGCGTGGTAGCCTAAATCTATCAATGTTACATTGAACTGGGAGAATGTAATATGAATGACAGCCTTCGAATATGCTGTAATAGAAATAAGGCCATGCTCATAAATGGCACCAACCACCACTGGTACACACACACACACACACACACACAAAGCCGGGGCAGAGGCGTCATAACCATGAAAGTGGGGAACATGAGAGTGAAGTGTGAAAAATATGTCTGTAAAAAAATTAGAGAGAGAATCTTATTTGCGTAACTCCATAATGGAAATTTACTTTTGAATATAATATTCCATTTCTGCACTCCTTGAGCGCACAAGTGAGCCTAGCTTTATTTGTTAATAATAATAACAAGATAATGTGCTTGCGACATAAAAGCAAATACCAGAATGAGGAGAGTGGGTCTTTAGAAGGTGGGGGAAGCATTTCCACGCAACACAAACAGAGTGTGACGGCCTTCTGAAATAAGGGTGGAGAGAGTTAGTTCCACCCTGGCCTTTCAGAACAAGCCAAACCTCTGAAGACAGACAGCATGCTGTACTAAGATATGGAGGTAAACTGCTATCCCCATTGTGATTAGGATGTATGAATAATATAGTATATCCAACATGTACAGATATTGCATAAAAAAGCCCTATGGATGACATTTGTACGGAGTAAGTCAACTTTACATACATTGCTTAAAGCAGGCAATGAAACTCATCTGTGTGTGTGTGTGTGTGTGTGTGTGTGTGTGTGTGTGTGTGTGTGTGTGTGTGTGTGTGTGTGTGTGTAGGTGTGTGTGTGTGTGTGTGTGTGTGTGTGTGTGTGTGTGTGTGTGTGTGTGTGTGTGTGTGTGTGTGTGTGTGTGTGTGTGTGTGTGTGTGTGTGTGTGTGTGTGTGTGTGTGTGTGCGTGCGTGTGTAGAGGGAGCCTGCCTTCAGTCAGAAAGCTAGGTTATTGATCCACCATAGAGGGTTAGCCCATCAGAGTCTAAGCCCTGGCTAAGCCGGGGCGGCGGGGTTCTACTAAGCTATATGGTATTGTTTTAAGAAGGTCATACCAAGGATCATTTAGCTACTTTATTTGGAATTTTAAAACCCCTTGAAATATCAAAAATATATATAAAAAAATGTTGATTAAAGAAAATAGTTGTCTTACTGCTATTAGCCCATACAAACGCATTGAATAACAGATTAACTGCATGGAAAAACAGATAGTCCCAAAAAAATATCAAAAGGTAGTTTGTTCTGATGTGTCTCTCCTATATCTGAGAGATATAAGAGAGATCAGGAAACATTAAATATATTTAACCCCATCTTTTTGTAATTAAAGAGTTTCCATATACTGTATACATTTTTTTCAACTATACCGGGGGACCTTCATACGAGTGTTGAGAGGGGGTTGTAAAACATAATAAAGAACACCATTGTGTTCGTGATAGTATCATCTTTCCATAGAGGGATAGTCTATAGGCCATAATAGTTTGTAGGCCAAGCCGTTTGGAAACTACAGACGATTTTGTGAGAAGACCGATTTTCGGGATGTCTCATGGTCTGACAAACACCATTCTAGCTCTGTCACCTTTCGTCACAGATGAGGAAGTGTGTAATAGGCGGATGCGGTGGATTGAGACGCATCCAATGATATCTCTAGCTTAAATGTATGTACTTTTATGGGTATTTTTGTATTATGCTAATTAGATTGCCAAGGGGGCGCAGACATCGACCTTAGGGTTAAACAGTAAGGTTCCTAATGTGTTAATCACTAGATTATCCCACTCAATACCTCATTACACACTAATGATACAAGTAACTTGGTCTTACTTACCCAATAAGTGGGTCGGGTGAGGTGACAACACAGCCGATTGATCACTGAACTGAACCCTGCAAACACGCACATACAAACGGGCCCTTGAGGCTGTGTTTAATCCAGCATGAATAAATACAGCAAAAACACTGACCCACTTAACTCCTGCAGCAGAATCGATTGCGAGAGCTCACACACACATACAGTATACACGCACGCACACACACGCACACACACAAACACACGTCCCTTGCAGCAGAATCGATGTGTCCATATAAAACAAACAAGATATGATAGATTTCCTAAGCACATATACATACTTGTTTCTATGGTTTTACCAATGAAACACAGGTGCAACACTGGCTCAGGGTATCACACACACACACACACACACTGAGCTCCAGCGGTAATTAGGGTGTTGTAGTGAAAGCCTGAGGTGAAAGCCTCACTGAAAGAGAGAGAGAGAGAGAGAGAGAGAGAGAGAGAGAGAGAGTTGGGAGAGGAAGGTGGGGAAACAGGCCTAGACCCCACAACCCCTCAGAACAGCCTCAATTCGACGAAGCATGGACTCTACAAGGTGTCGAAAGCGTTCCACAGGGATGCTGGCCCATGTTGACTCCAATGCTTCCCACAGTTGTTTCAAGTTGGCTGGATGTCCTTTGGGTGGTGGACCATTCTTGATAAACACAGGAAACTGTTCAGTGTGAAAAACCCAGTAGCGTTGCAGTTCTTGACAGAAGCCGGTGAGCCTGGCACCTACTACCGTAACCCGTTCAAAGGCACTTAAATCTTTTGTCTTGCCCATTCACCCTCTGAATGGTGCACATACTCAATCCATGCCTCAAGTGTCTCAAGGCTTAAAAAATCTTCTTTAACCGGTCTTCTCCCCTTCATCTACACTCTTAGAAAAAAAGGTTCCAAAAGGTAGAACCCTTTTGGGTTCCATGTAGAACCATCTGTGGAAAGGGTTCTAGATGAAACCTAAAATGGTTCTACCTGGAACCAAAAGGGTTCTACCTGGAACTAAAAATGGTTCTTCAAAGGTTTCTCCTATGGGGACAGCTGAAGAACACTTTTAGGTTCTAGATAGCACCTTTCCTTCTAAGAGTGTACACTGGATGTAACAAGTGACATCAATAAGGGATCATTGCATTCATCTGGTCAGTCTATGTCATGGAACAATGTGTAACTGGTCAGTCTATGTCATGTTCTTAATGTTTTGTAGACTCAGTGTATGTGACTGTATACAAATGCAAGCAAGGTTTGAAATTATTCTGTTTTATTATATCTGTTTGGGCTTCTTGTGGTAATTTGCAGTCTACAAATGATTTGTTCCAGCCCCCTGCCCTGACCAACCGCTCAAGAAAAAAAAAGGATCTAGTTGATGATCCCTGACCTACAGTAACGAAGACTGATGGAGGGAACACAGACAGGGGAGAGAAGACAGACAGAGGAGTCAAACAAAGAGTGTACAAACGAAAGGGTGGAGGAAGCGGAGAGTAACAATGAGAGGAGGAAGCAGAGGGATGAAGTCCAGGAAGACCCTGACAGATATGAAGGCTTTCCCTTCCTGAGAGGTAATATAGAGAGATTAGTGAGAGAGAGAGAGAGAGAGAGAGAGAGAGAGAGAGGGAGAGAGAGAGAGCGAGAGCGAGAGCGAGAGAGAGGGAGAGAGAGAAAATGAGAGGTGAGGTGGGGGAAAGCAAGAGAGAAAAAAATGAGAACTAGACTCAAGATGGGATTGGAGGTAATGTAAAAAAAATATATGTTCTGAAAAAAACCCAAAACTTCTCTTTTGTTTTGCTCTGCCCCTTCCAGCTCTCCTTCTCTCTTTCTCTCTTCCCCTTACAGCTCTCCTTCAATCTTTCTCTCTCTATGTCTCTGATATGATATGTTCTCTTCAGCCAACAAATAAAGGTGTAATTTATGTACAGTATGTGGGTCTGGTTCTCTGTGTTTTATGGCTCTGCTGCATGGAAGCTGAAGCAACAGCTACATGACAATTCAGACCGCTTATTTAAAGGCTGGGCACACATACGCCCACACACACACACACACACACACGTACATACACACACAGATTCAGGTACATCTATGCAGAGGTGAAAATGTATATTTTTTCTATCCGTCTCACTACACACTCAGTCAGACACATACACAAACAGAATTTACAGTCACCAGCCAGTGAGGGGTGTAGGAAGGTTGGAAAATCATATTTCTCCAGAGAGAGGTTTATGTGAAGGACTTCAGCTCTTCTGTTGGTTAAAGGGCTGAAGACCTGGCTGTGTATGTGGAGATCTGGGGCCATATACACAAAGCGTCTCAGAGTAGAAAATGTGTCATAAGTGGTGAGAATAGAGACATTTTACTCCTACTCAAAGTGGGTAAAAATAAAAGCTATGCACGAATCCTCTCTAGTCTTGACTTCCACCAAGTCGACAGATACTTGTGAGCTGTCGAGTTAAGCGTTACCAGCTGGTGTCTTGATAATAGAAAAGGGCAGCGAGTCAGTGGTTCCTGCACCATAGTTGTTGAAAGAATTTATATTTTTACATGATCAACCCATAAATAATCTAGACCTATATGCGACAGTAGCCTATATCTTGTGCTTTTGACAATGATTTCAAATGAGGCATTATTCACATGATATGCCTAAATACATTTAAACACTAGGCTAATAATCAGTGACTATTGTGCCAACGCCAACGGGAGTGTGTTGATATAACAGTAATATACTCAACATTCTGCTTTTAACAACCATCATACTGTATGATTCATTGCAATATGCCAATCACATAATTCAAAATATCAGAACTGGTTAAAATGCCAACATATTGATCAAGAATTAAAAGTAGGCAAAGTGACCATGTCAGGTAAAAATTATATCAAACATTGTACCATTGCAACATTTGATGTACAGTCATATTCACCGGGTTGTCTGTTCACAGCTGGCGATGCCTCATTACGATTAACAGGATTCCTAGGACCTTTTCTCATACGGCCCTGGCCAGCATCATTACACACAAACTGCTGTATTATTTTTGTGATTGAAACATATCACTTGGTTCACCTTTGTTCCTCTCAAATGTATGGAGCAAAGACACACTCAAAACACACACACTCAAAACACACACATTCAAAACACACACACACACACACACACACACACACTTCCATTGCATTTTCTTACATTCCTTTACACCGTCAAATGAATGAATTACATTTGATATTACAGAATGTTATTTACCTGATAGGTCTATTATCCTGTCATATTTTAACGCTACTGAATTCCTACATCATGTTTCACCAGGCGTATGAAAACAGGTACACATTACAGATGAAGCCATCACAGTTATGGCTATCTCATTTGAATATAATCACACCTGTCTGTCCTGATTTGACTGGGCCGACAAATGACGGGTTAGTCAGAGAGGGAGAGAGAGCACACACACAGACGAGGGGCTTCATTGGCTGAAGAGCTTCCCATCTCCCAGTGTTCTCTGCAATCTGCCTGTCTGTCAGACTCTCTCTCTCTCTTTCTCTCTCTTTCTCGCTCATCTCTCACACGCCTCCCAAGTCCCACGCTCTTCCCATGAGTAATTGGGTCATTCTCATGAAACCATTATAATACCATGGCAGTAACGATTTTAAATATAAAACATGTAATTTAGCAATATAACAAAATATCATAATAAAGATAATAGTGTTCTCCACTTTGCACAAAGAGTAGTTTCAACATAGGAATTAATTATTTTCGTATGTTATTGCATTTTCTGCTGAAATTCTCATTACCGCAACGCGTCCAGCTCTGTCTGAATGTATGCTATGTTGTAATTTAAACAGAGTAAAATGAAAATATTCTGAAAAAAATAAACGGATGTTCTAATAATGTTTTAAAATGACAGAAACATTATTGTATAATGTATAATAATAATGAAAACATTGTGGAAAAATGAAGTGTCAATGACTGATGTTCTCATCCTCCGCAATATTTTTGAAGGACTGTTTACAAACACACAGAGAATTTTTTATAAAGTTTGATTTTGAATGAAGTAACACATCTGCCAGTACCTTCAAGATGGCTACCAGGTTAGCAGATCTCTTTATATTTCTCCAGTTAAAAGTGAAACATTCTCTTGTCAGACTGTGTACACGACAGTATTGATTATCATTACCGATACAGGTAGTTTTACACATTTAGAAAAACTTAAGATTTAACATTTTCTATGAAAATATGCTTCATTAATGTCTAATTATGTACATTGAGTAAAAATGTGCTTAGTCATCATGGCTTCTCTATTGTTAGCAAAACATGCTAAGGTTCCTCATCCTCTGCAACACCATATATAGCATATATATATAGTCTATAGGAAGCCTATGCCCTCATACAGTGTGTATAGAAAGTCAATACCCTACAGGTAATTGTCAACATGGAAGGCAGAGAGGTCCAGAAGAAAACTACAAAGAGAGGTCATCAAAGAACATTAACAGCCAGAGACGATGCACACACTTGTTAGCCGCTTCCTTCATCAAGATGAAGTCTCCATTGGAATTAATGGGAAATCTGGAGAATTTTCATAAAAAGGGCTAGATATTCTGTAAGAGAGACTTAACGGACGCTATAGCAAATCTTCATAGAAGATTTCTGTCTGAGAATCCAAGGCACAACCTTTTCCAAGGCTCAATTCTTTCTTTAAGCCATTTTGGATTGGCCAGCGAAGAGTCACAGACAGAGAAACATGTGCTTGCAAAACGCATGAAAACTTTGGCTTGAAGATAAAGAAGCTGCACCAGCTTGGGGTCATAGAAACATAATCCCCAAGGGACACTGCACAGGCCAGTGTGTGTAGTAACAATGACATGTCCTGCATGTACAGGACATGCAGCAATTGCAATCATAAGACATATCACACAACACTGGATCCTTCAACGAAAGGAAACATCATCGTATGGGAGGAGTGGGTCACTAAATCTGTACCAATAACAAAGAAATGCAAAGATGGGTCCACTGAAGAGAAGGAAGTGAGGAATGTATTTCTTGAGAAAAGGCATACCTCCATTGAAAAGCTGGTGGACCTCACACAGGACCACCTCTCAATCTTCTCCAGACACATTCATAACATCAAGCACCAGTTTGAAAGACTGAGGAGATTGAGAGAGACCCTGACCCAGAATGATGTAGTGGTTCACAGTGAGAATTACGGAAATAAAATAAACTCACTTTGGAGGTGGCAACCAGCAGGTAACCCTCCATACTGGAGTTATCTATCTCGGTGGGGACAGGGTGGAGTCATTTGCATCGCTGTCAGCCTCAGTCTTCAACACGACGCCACAGCCACATGGGCTCACCTTGACCCAGTACTTAGAGGAGCACCCAAATGCCAGGAACATCCACTTCATCTCAGATGGGCCCACATCTCAATATCGGAATAGAACCAACTTTTACCTAGCCTCAACAGTGACTTTCGTGCGAGGATTTAAGCATGTAACATGGAATTTCATGGAGGCGTCCCATGGAAAGGGTGCTCCTGATGGAGTGGGCGGCGCCCTGAAAAACCTGGCTGATAGAATTGTGTCCTATGGTACCAGCATACCAGATGCCGACACTCTCTTTGAGCAGCTGAATCTCAATTCATCTGTGAGGCTCTTCAAAATAACAGAGGAGGACATCAAAACAAGTGGCGAATTAGTACCGCCGTACCTGAAGGCAGTACTTGGGACAATGAGAATTCATCAGGTGAGTGTTTAACTGAATGTCAGTTAAAAACAACCTTTATACTTACCTGGGTTCCTGGAGGAAATATCCTGTAAACTGTAAACAAGAGATGGTTTAAAATTGAGATGGTTACCGCCATACAACGGCCACGTGCACCCTACCTCCAAGTTGATCTCATTACCATGAAGCGGAGGGCCATTTAACCCCCTGGAGTGCGGTTAACTGATTTTCCACTAGTGCATTCTCCTGCTTATACCACAGCTACCTTGCCAAAGTAATTCATTCACAATCGTTTAGAAACAAATGTATATGAGACACAACCAATCAACATCGGGGGAAAATATAGTACCTGCTCCCAAATGAACTGGACTACTTCCATGAATTAGAAGTGTATGGTGTGCACAGTATGGTATGTGCATTTATATTTGTTCTTGTTAGCATGGTTGTTCAGAATTAATGTACCCCCACATGATAAGTATTGACAAATCAGAATGTGGTATTTGCCCTAGGTGGTTGGTCATTTTTCAGTGCCGTGTTAAAATGGTTTACATGTTTTTAGCATATGTTCTAATGTTGCCCTGTTTAGCACTGTTCTAATGTTTTTGTATATGTTGTTTTTATGTCGCTCTGTTTTTAGCCTATGTATGTTATGTACATTTGAAGCACTGCAAAATGAAATTTAATGAACTTGAATTCATGATTATGCCAATATTATGTCATTGATTTTCTACATTAAATGTGAACATGTTTTTAACCATACCTCAGTCTAAGTGTACTTATTATCATTACCAAAATCACCAACCTCATTTCTGAAACATATGTATCATTACCGCAACAGGTGTTCATTTAATGTTAATTTAATGAATGGAAAAATAGTAGTTTGCTTTTAAATGCATGTGCAGAATCTATATATTATGTTCTTTCAGGTTTCTCACATCATTTTGAAAATATGTCAGGTTTCAATGAAATATCAAAATATTAGGTTGTAGATTGCGGAGGGTGTTGCGGTAATGAGAGAAATCATCAAAATCAAATAAAAATGTTAATTTAAAAATATATATTATTTCAGAGTAACTGTGCATGACTGTTAATAATAAAACATTTTAAAATGTGAAAATGTATTAGCTTTGCTAATGGTCGTTTTCAGACCGTTGCGGTAATGACATTTTTAAGGACTTGTTTTGGAAAATGTGTAAAAACAAATGTGTTAAATTGTCAGTAAATGTTTTTAGATTAACACTGACAAACATGAAATTTGCTGAGTCTTTTTAAAGATTTCATGTTTGAAATCTTTGAAACCAAGATTTCGTGAGAATCACCCAATTGTGCCTTGTGCTTGTGATGATATTGATATTTCTCTTGTATATCATACATTGACATATTACCATTTTGGAATCGTATGTTGAAGTAATTCATAGAAAAATTGTGACATTGAAATTGAAAGGAACATCGTAAATATCATTAGATATACATGTACATGTTCCCCCAGAGTAATGGCTCAGTTGAGTCATTCACTGTAAGACAACATTAAATAATCTAACAGGACATCTGTACTCTCACTCCCTGCAGCTTCTCTCCTGTTTATTTGGATTCACTGTTCATTACATACGCTCCACGTGTATGACTGTGATTGTATGAGTGTCTATGGGTACTTGAGCCAAGTTTAGCCCCCCTATTTCAACTGACACAACATACTTTTATTGGCCAATTTGAAGAGGTACTACCGTCAGTGGCGACATTACACTCACTCACTCACTCACACATGCATGGACACACACAGCAGCAGCAGTAGAGTAAGGCATTAACATAAATTCATTAAAGGGCCTGGGCAGTGTTTATAAACATGTAGAGATGTTGTTTAAAATGTCTGGTTGAACAGATTACTGATATAAACGCTCTGCTGGAGGAAACAGCCAAGACATACTCCATATTTACACTAGGAGATGGAGAGGGAGGGAGGGAGGGAGGGAGGGAGGCAGGGAGGGAGGGAGGGAGGGAGGGAGGGAGGTAAGCGTGGTGGGTGGGGGGGGGCGGTTAGAGAGGTGAGGGGGGAGTGGAGAGAGAAGGGGAGGGAGAGAGATGGAGCATGGAGGGAGGAAGAGGTAGGGGAGCGGAAGAGAGGTGAGGGGTTGGAAGAGGTAGGGAGGGGAAAGATATGTGGGTTGGAGGGAGAGAGAGAGAGAGAGAGAGAGAGAGAGAGAGAGATAGGGAGAGAGAGAGAGAGGGAGAAGGAGGTAGAGAGAGAGGGAAAAGCAGAGGAATGAGTACACATATCACTCCCCCAGGTCTCTGAGTGGCATGTTTTACAGAGTGAAATAAACATCCAATAAAATAAACACCAGTGCACTCTGCTCTGCATTGCTGCCCTCGCTGGACTAGGCTGGGATCCACTGGGCCAGACTGGGCTCCACTGGGCTGGGCTAGACTGGGCTCCACTGGGCTGGGCTGGGCTCCACTGGGCTAGACTGGGCTCCACTGGGCTGGGCTGGATTGGGCTCCACTGGGCTGGGCTGGGCTCCACATGGCTGGGCTGGACTGCACTGGGTTGCGCTGGGCTAGACTGGGCTCCACTGGGCTGGGCTCCACTGGGCTGGGCTGGACTGGGTTCCACTGGGTTGGGCTGGACTAGGCTAGGCTGGGTTCCGCTGGGCTGGGCTGCACTCTGGGAGACCACAGAGAAACCTACCTTTTTGTTTGTGTGTGTCTGAGGAGGAGGGTTGGATGCAGGGCGGGACAAGGATGGTTGAGGGGTGCACAAGATAGGGGAGCGAGTTGGTTGGTGGTTTTGGGACTGCCTTTGTGTCTCTGCTGGCGGAGGAGGTGGTGGTGGGGTGGATGTTGAGGGGGCGAAGGGTGAAGGGTGGGGTGGCTTTGGAGTGGAGGTCTCTGGTTTCCAGGAGTCTGTATGCCCTCTCATCTGTCAACCCCTCTGGTGCTGCTGGGGGAAAAAAAACACTGCTGGATGAGTTTCAAAGCTGTTTCTTTTGGTCACCGTAGACACACACAGTAATGCTGAAAGAGAGAGAGAGAGAGAGAGAGAGAGAGAGAGAGTGAGAGAGAGAGAGAGAGAGAGAGAGAGAGAGAGGTGAAGTTACAGCAATAATGCAAGATGTCTGTAAGGTTGTGAGGAGGCCTCTTGGCCCGGCACTAAGGCAAAAACATAGTTAAACCCACAGATAACACCTGGAGACAGCTACAGGTGCTCCCTCAAGCTCAAATCATCTCCATAGTGAAGTGGGGTATGTGTGTGTGCGTTACAGTTATTCCAGTGACTCATACAACAGTCAATACTGTCCCATATTAAACAGTAACAGACAGGGTGTGCTGTGGAAGAGAGGGAGAAGGAGGAGGTGAGAGGGAGAGAATGGATTAGAGGAGAGAAAAGAAAAGAAAAGAAAAGAAAAGAAAAGAAAAGAAAATAAAAGAGAGAGAAAAAGGAAATGCAGACAGGTTGTTCTGTGAGAACACACAGACAGGTTGTTCTGTGAGAGCACACAGATAAGTTGTTATGTGAGAGCACACAGACAGGTTGTTCTGTGAGAACACACAGACGCACGTTGTTTAATGTCTCCCTGACATTTCTGCAGCCCCCCCTCTCTCGCCTTTTCTCACCCACTCTATGGAGACAGATGGGCATAAGGGTAAAAGAAAGGGGAAAAGAGATCCAGACAGGCTTAGAGGTCAGGGTTCACAGCAGGGCCAGCCAATCCGAGGGCAGCAGAGAAGGTGGGATTAGGTTTCACTCACGATTATGCTTTCTCCCGCTCCCTTTTCTTCTCGTACTTTCCCTCTCTGACTCTCTCTTTCTCTCTTTTTATCCCTTTTTTTCTTCTTCTTGTTCTCTCATTCTCTCTCTCTCTCTGACTCATCCTCTCAGAATCGCTTGCTCCTACTCTTCCCCTCTCTGAAGCTTACAGCTGCTATCTGAGAGGGTCTTTCAGAAAGCATCTTGATCCTTGTCTACATAGAAACTTTCCCCCATAGAGAGATTGGAAATACTCCACAGTACAATACATCCAATCCCTTCTGTAGTAGCCTGCTATAGTAGTAGTCTTCTATAGGTCAGCTTTTACGAGAGGCTACTTAATATGCTTTGCTCAAAGTCCTTGAGTAAATTCTTGGTGCATTCCGTCACTCGCTTAGCGAGGCTCGTGGACATCACTGATTATCTTTCCCTGCTGTCACTAATGCAAGTATGTTGTTAATTTCACTGCTTTAAAAAAACTGTGTCTAACTGACATACCTCGCTATAGAGAAATATCTATGGGAACACTTTATATGGATAGTCAGTCCATCTGTAGATGCTCTACAGACTATCTACATTCTATCAGTAACATATAATAACCCTTACCTTAGCCTAAGTCTAACCTTAACCCTTATACTAACCCTAACCCTAGCTCTAAGCTATTCCTTAACACTTACACTGTGGCGTTCCAATCAGTGGTGGGTTTAAGAGGTTAGATTCAGTGACCTCACATTGTTAGACTATCACAGTATAGTATTTAACACATTAAACTACAGAGGAGGAATCTCACCCCAGTGAGCGGACAAGCTGCCGTCCACGTCCCAAACCAAACAGCTTGAACTCCACTTCAAGTGGAGCCCTCCACTTTAACCCTACATAGTGTACATACCTGGCCTGGCCCTGAAATCTACCTGGCTCTAGATCTGTGGTTAAGGGTAACTCTAGATCTGTGGTTAAGGGTAACTCTAGATCTGTAGTTAAGGGTAACTCTAGATCTGTAGTTAAGGGTAACTCTAGATCTGTGGTTAAGAGTAACTCTAGATCTGTGGTTAAGGGTAACTCTAGATCTGTGGTTAAGAGTAACTCTAGATCTGTGGTTAAGGGTAACTCTAGATCTGTAGTTAAGGGTAACTCTAGATCTGTGGTTAAGGGTAACTCTAGATCTGTGGTTAAGGGTAACTCTAAATCTGTTGTTAAGGTTAACTCTAGATCTGTGGTTAAGAGTAACTCTAGATCTGTGGTTAAGAGTAACTTGAACATGGAGCCCTTTACCTGTTGATGCCAGTGCTTCTCACCTGGCAATAACACACACACTACACCCTTAACACCCTAGTCCTACTGCAATAACACACACACTACACCCTTAACACCCTAGTCCTACTGCAATAGCACACACACACTACACCCATAACACCCTAGTCCTACTGCAGACACTTTACATAACCTGATCAGCACCAAGACAAATAGTGGCCTGATTGCTTCCCCATGTCCCATCTGGGTTCCGTTAGTGGTCACAGGAGAGTGCTGTAAGATGAGGGGGTGGAGAAGGAGGTGAATGCCGACCGCTTGCTTTTAAACACCCACTTTGCATAGGGTGGGTGGGGGTGTTTGAAATAGGCTAATGACCAGGCAGGGGCAATTACTGCCAATAGGCACTGTTGGCGGGACCACTTCCCCCATCAATAAAATATTTTTGTTGGGACTGCTCGGAACAGTGTGGAGCAGAACAGGAGCCAGAGAGATGCTCGCCCACAGTTCTGACGTTCCAGATCAGAAGCATGGTGAATAAAGAACCCTTTGATTTAACAGAGGAAATCCAGGAGTGATTTTGCTTAACAGAATGTAGCCACAGTCTGAACAGTGTGTGTGTGTGATGTTTGTCATTTACAGTGACACTGCTTCCGAATTCAAAACAAACTCTGTCCACTTAGTTTCTTTATTCCTGACATCATTTGGCCCTGCATCCTCTAATGTTATAACCCAGAACCAAATTGCACGTAGACTCTAATCTAAATGCAGTTTGGGTTTTTTCCCCTGATGGTAAAGGTTAGGGTTTGGGGATGGTAAACTGATCCTAGATGTGTGCCTGTGGACCACCTCTATACATCTGGGGCTGTAGGGAGGGCCACCTGATTTAGCCCATAAACTCTGACCACTAACCCCTGACACCTAACCCTCCACCTGTTTGTGGTCAGACTGTTTGTACAAGCCACAACAGCCCACTGTTCCATGACAACAATATTCTGATTCACATTCGTACTGGTACTGAATTGTCTTAGAGCTGTTTGAGCCAATGTGGTGTGCATGAAAATGATGTATCTCAATCAGAGTAAGCCCAAACTCTCTAGGGCTCCAGTCCAAACTGCAGGATACCAATGGTAATCGGTGAGTTGGTGAAAGGTTTAGTATCTCTTTGTCTTGGTCTGTTCTGGTCTTCTACTGCGTTAAAAACACTGAGATTATATTTTATTAAACTCAAACTGCAACTACGAAACAAAGAATCCCTTTCAATCGCTGGTATGTTAACATTATTCCCACTCTCACACTTAGGCCCTCTGCCATCCTTCCCTCCACTGACTCTTCCCCACCACTTACCCACAGCACCACCTTCTGGCCATCCTGAGCATAACAACAGGCTATAAAAACAGGTATTTATGCAATCATAGCCTACAGTCGGTTCCAGTTCAAAAGTTGAACTTATCACTCCCCCCCCCCCCAAATCAGTATGTAAGGTTTCTTTGTCTGCCCAGACATGCACATAATAAAACATGCATGCACAGTTCCTCTCCTTATTCCTTTCCGTCCCTCTCTACGCTCTCTCCCTTTACAGGGCGGCAGGTAGCCTAATGGTTAGAGCATTGGGCCATAACCGAAAGGTCAGTGGTTCAAATTCGTGCTGACAAGGTGAAAACCTGTTGATGTGTATTTAACCCTAGTTTTCTCCAGGGGCTGACCCTGTAGGTAGGCTATCATTGTAAATAAGAATTTGTTCTTAACTGACTTGCCTAGTTAAATAAAAGTTACATTTTTAAAAGATTACCTTTCACCCTCTACTTTCTCTCTCTTTGTTCATTTCCTCTCTCCTTGCCCCTCCCTCCCTCCTTGGCCTGTCTACAGTTCACTGCTAGGAATCACCAAACAGTAGGACAATAACAACTGTTTGTTGTCACCCTGGATACACACTTCCATCCCTGAGCGTTCCCTGGGAGCATCTGGCTATTGTTAGCCGTAGCTGCCGTCTCCCTAACCCCGGACTGCCACTGACTCAGCATGTGTGTTTCTATCTTTCTGTATCTCTCACCATCTCAGACACATAGCCAGGATTAGGGCCTGATAAGGACGGTGTCTGTCTATGTCTCAGACCCTGGCCACACTGCCCTCTCCTCTGGCACACACACAAACACACACACACAGGTGGCTGGTGGTACCTTAATTGGGCGGGACTTGCGATTAGCAATAGCTGGAACAGAGTGAATGGAATGGTATCAAACTCAAACCATGTCACTCCATTCTAGCCATTATTATGAGCTGTCCTCCCCTCAGCAGGCACGTGCACAGATGGGGCTCTACCTATGCAGAGCACATGCCCCTTTGCCCTTCCAGTCAAAATAATTTCCCCAAAAAATATTTTTGGGTATAAATGTTTTCATATTCAGAACCCGTTGTTGTCACGTTCGCCACACCCACCCCATCCTTTGGTTGTGCCTGTTGATCTGCCCTTTATGGAGCTTGTGCATCCGGTTGCGCCTTGTAGCCAGCCTGCCCCAAACATGCATTGCTTGAGAGATGCAGTCACTGGTCAGTGTGTGTAACTAGCTACCTAGTTTAAATATCTACAGTACTGCCACAGAAGCATACCATTTGATTAACACTTGATAACACCTGATTTAGCCTACATCCTCATCAGTATTCGGTCTGGTTGGTTGATATGCTGCAGCAGAGAGACTGAGAGTCCATTCTCAATGACCCTTCTTCAGTTGTGAGTTGCACATGTGTGTTAGGGAAGCAGCTACACACGCTAACCACCCTACACTAAAATATACACACAAGCCACAAACCAGCCAGCCATATATTATTAATATTATGGGATTATTATTTGATAGGCGCATTGAAGGTAAATCAATCAGTAAAGCAAAATAGCTAACATCAGATTTACATAATTCATCAATGTCAAAAGTCACTCATGGCTTTGGAGGCACTGTAACTAGCTTGTTTACAATATGTGACGATGATGATGATGATGACGATGATGAGTGAGTGAGTGTGTTGTTGCAGAAATAAATTGTCCTAGGCATTTGATATATTATGAGTTTCGAGATACTGTATTAAGGGGGGGGGGCCTGTAACACACACACACACACACACACACACGTCTCAGATAGATCCCTGACCAGGCTCCTGCCCTCTCCTCTATCTCTCCTGTGTCTCAGCCGGGCCAGATGCGGCCTCTTATCAGGAGATGGAAACCTGAGCTCTAATCATTATAATTTTCCCATGCTAGATTTACAGACCAGTTGTGATTTATAGTCCACTACTGACAGGCTGGAATAGGATGGGAACCCACAAGAGTTAGACCTTGGACCAAAAAGGGTTCTACCTGGAGCCCAAAAACGTTATCCTATAGGGACAGCTGAAGAACCCTTTTGGAACCCTTTTTTCTAAGAGTGTGGGGCTAGCCCTGCAAATTACAACTTAGTACTCGAAGAGTTAAGACGGTGTTCCTTCAGCCCATTGTGTGTGTATGTGTGTGTCAGGGGAGGGCCGTTCAGCCTCTAGTAGAAAGCCTTTAATCCTGGGGCTGTCAGGCCCAACCCCGGCTTGACGTCCCATTGATGTGTAACAGAACAAAACACAGGGCCCCTCACTAAGCCCCGACTGGGGCCCCTCGGCCCCCATCCACCCCGACAATACCACAGGGGAGGGCATTTTTCAGCCAGTACACACACACACACACACATAAATGCACTCACACAGGCACACACACAGGGGAGGGCATTCCTCAGCCCCTCAGAGCATTGTCTTAAGAGGAAGGGGCAACCACTAAACAACACACATTCAGAGTAAATACATTATCCTAAACAACAACAAAACAATTTTAATTCTCCAGTAAGGACTTTCCATAAAAGCAACAATATATTCTCGACTGACAATAAAAGCCCAAACAATACAGTTCATCCTTAGTTTTTTGGTAATGATGAGGTGAGAAAGTTGTACTAATCTACGTAAGGTATTTATTCTAAGTTATAAGTAAGACATTTTTATTATTTACACTATTTTTCACAATTATGAACTTTGAGTACTGTGTCGGCATTCGCTTGGAGAAGTGTTGTGTTATGTCTAGAACCTAATACAACAATAGAGTCAAAACCACACACACACCAACAACAGCATCCATCCTGCTTCCACATTCAGAGTGCGTCAGTCTCAGTGGGTGGCAGGTGACACAAACAGAGACAACTACACACACCAAATTATATAGGACATACAGGACTAGTGTCTGTGTGTTTGTGTGTGTGTGTGTGTGTGTGTGTGTGTGTGTGTGTGTGTGTGTGTGTGTGTGTGTGTGTGTGTGTGTGTGTGTGTGTGTGTGTGTGTGTGTGTGTGTGTGTGTGTGCGTGCGTGTGCGTGTGTGTGTGCGCCATCCCTCTCCCTCTCTCTCTCACACACACACAGCCACCCAATCAGTACACATTAAAACTAGGCCTTGGGTCAATTAGTCCTGGAGCAGGGAGTATGCTCATGAGAGAGCAGAGAAACAGGTGGAGAGGATGCATAGACACAAAAATGCATGCACATCATCTGGGTTGAAAAGCAGCAGCGCGTTGACTGTGTGGGAAGGAGAGATAGAGAAAGAGAGAGAAAGAGACCTCTGTCTATGATAAGCTGTACTGTCTGCAGAAGGCCTACACTTATGGCCCTGTGCCTTAGTGCTTTCAGCTAGTTTTATGTTGTTCTTGATATCATGTCTTGTTTCTAGGAGTTACAATTCAGTAGCTATCTGACCAACAACTGTAGAGATGTAATTGAGAGACAAAAAGTGCTCATTGTGCAAATGTATTTATGTTTTCTGTTATGTCCCAAAATTGTGCACCTGTCGGTATTGTTTCTAAACAACCAACTCGTCTATTGAGGGGATTCGATTAATGACTGGGGCCTGCATGGTTGATTGTATTCGTTCTAGAACTGGGCTGCCTCCCGGGCGTGAGCCCGGTGCTCCGTTTTGGCTGGCGGCGAAGTCGGCTCAAAACAAAAGTGATATAGGACGTGGAGTAATGAGTAGGATGATGTGTCTTCACATGCAAAAGTGATCGCTTTTGATAAACACGCTTTATCTGCCTTCCCTGATAAAAACGTTTTTTTTTGTAAATAGATGTTTCTGAATTATGTTTCATGCTGCCTTGTTGAAAACATGACAGGGCGAAGCAGATTACTGTTAGATTGAGAATGGCGCTCCTCCCTCACCGCTTTTGCATGTTCACATCACAGGTCATAGCCCAGCGCTCCACAGTTCAGCTTAATCAAACTCCCTAATTCATACCCGATTGTGACCCGGATCTGCAGTTGCTCTCAGCTCAACGCTGGGATCGCTGTTTAATACATTTGAGGGGTGAATGTAGCACATATGTGAAACTTACTCCTTACATGCTGACTAGACCGTGCGTGCATGCGTTCACGTCCACAGCAGACGCGATCAGGACACGCAGGTTGAAATATTGTGTGTAGATTGATGAGGGGGACAAAACTATTTAATACATTTTAGAATAACGCTATAGTGTAACAAAATGTGGAAAAGGTCAAGGGTCTGAATACTTTC
The DNA here is from genome assembly GCA_023634145.1 of Thymallus thymallus. Taxonomy (NCBI): domain Eukaryota; kingdom Metazoa; phylum Chordata; class Actinopteri; order Salmoniformes; family Salmonidae; genus Thymallus; species Thymallus thymallus. The sequence continues at coordinate 17,751,065 of CM042410.1, read as the reverse complement.
CGAATGCACTGTAGGTCTATCTGAATAAATAATTTTCAAAAAAAAAAAATTTAAAAGCCTGTGCTATCTTGTGGTGGTCAAGAAATACCATACTCATTCTTTGCACTCACATTAACAATAGTCGTCTGGGCTATAATTAAGCATTAATGCCTGATATACCACGGCTGTCAGCCAATCAGCATTCAGGGCTCGAATCACCCAGTATATAATGCGACATAAATTAAATACTCAATTTTGGAAAGTGTTTAGGTTTAATGTCTCGTCCTTGCCGGTTTAAAAAGTTAAAAAATACAATTAGCTGCGGCTCGTGATTAAATAATTGCAATGATAATGGCCATACATTCTGCCAAGACAAAGGTCGCCTTTAGTTTGGAAGATTATTATTAAAACTCAAAACAGTAACAAGATTTAAACACCCTAAAGGCACTTTTATCACGCGACGTAATCAGCGGGCACACAATAATAGAGCATACGGACTACGTGAAGTTTTTCCTTTTGTCTTATGTCTCGTTTGGGTAACAATAGATGGCTCACTACAATAGGCCTACAATACCAGACTTCATCACACAGTCATAACTGCAGCCATGTGGTAAATAGTGTTTTAATCTTCATTCCAAAAATCCATTCTGAAATTAGGGGATGCTTTTATCAAGAGGAGTTTGCTATAGACCAAAATTGTGTTTTTATATTTCTTACTATAAAGGATTAAAGTTTTCCAATGCCTATAGGCGAATGCTTTCGTACAAACCACTCCATGTTGTGCTTCATGTTTAAATGATCATATTATCACTATTGAAATGAATTTCGTTCATTTATTCAGAAGATAATTTAAGCAATGGCCTCAATGGAATTTTCATTTTTTTCAAAGAAAAGGTTTCTTCTTAATATTAATAATTTCAAGTGCTTATTATTCCAAATTGCTCACGAAATCGGATTCATTTAGTGAATCTTTATCATGCATTAACACCGTTAGATATTACTGTGCACATTAGGCCTTTGACGGATGGACACTGTATATTAATGGACGGATTATCAAGAGCTGGTTATGTTCGAGGGCACGGGCTTTCAGCTTTATGCAGCTTCCACATCCATGTCATGTTTGGAGTTGGTCACAGGGGTGACCTATCCCAGTTAATAACCAGAGGATGTATCAGTTTTTAGCTTCACCATACTTATGCCTACTGGACTATAAGCGCATATATTAATTACACATACCTTTCAACGGCAGAAAACGTCAAGGTGAGCTCATGACATTGCATAACTTGATAATAATTAATAATTGTATTTATAGTTTACGAATTTGGTTTGTCGTTTAATTTAAACATTGTGATGGTTCGGTATTTTACCGTTTACATCTTCACACTCACAGGTTGAAATAGACAAAGAAAACGTCAAACATGCCCGAGGCCAACGGCAGGCTAATCAGAGCAATTTAGTGGGCTTTATTAAATCTCTTCCATATTCAATTATCTGTTGCCTAGTTCACATTCACTGAGATTTACATATACATAAATACTACATCACTCAATTGATTCTCACCACAATTCTTTTATCAAAAGTGCTGTAGGCCTATGCATAGTATTAAACCTATAGACTACACACTGGTCTATGGGCATAACATTGTTATAGTAGCCTATAGCGAAAATTACTATGATTTAGCCTAGTTTGCCTTTGCTGCATATAGTGTATTTTTACGAATTAGACGATCACGCCAGCCCATTATAAAGGAATCGGATGTTGCTTTACTGCAAAATACATTAGGCCAATATACTATTCAGCAAAAGTCACACTGACTGACTAATGTTATTACCTAATTGCTTTTTCAGTCTGTAAACTGCTGGTAAATGTTATTATTGCGTCCTCTGGTGTGGGATCTAGCAAAGTACATCACTGATCGAAGCAGGCATTTGCAGTATGCTGCACCTTTTAGCACATCTGATAGAATTCAGTCACACATAGTCACTCGTTTGATTGAATGATTGCAGTTACATATCTCTGTTGACATTGTGAAACAATGCATTATAAACTAAATTGAATACATTATTGAAACATTAAACAGAATAAACTTCACTGTCGCAAGTCCTGTCCCTGTCCCTCCCCTGATACCTGTCCCTCCCCTGATCCCTGTCCCTCCCCTGATCCCTGTCCCTCCCCTGCAGGTCCCTGGCTCTCCCCTCCAGGTCCCTGCTCATGTTCCTCCTGAGAAGTTGCTTTAGCCCCCTCGAGGAAGGTACAGAAGTGCTCTGCTGTGTTGAGCTCAGGTTTCTTCAGCAGCAGGTGACATTTTGGCAGATAGTAGGCCACCATCAGCCCTATGTTACTGAGCAAACTGACAGATACATGAACGATGGAGCGGTCTTTGTCATTCAGACCGGTGTAGAAGGGGATAAAGACCACCCAAACCACGCAGTAGGTCAGGGTGGAGAAGGTGATATCTCTAGCCAGGTTGTACTGTCGAACGGTCTTCACAGCCATAAAGGTGCACATGAATGATGTGAGGGCCAGGAGGCCATTGAAGCCCTGCATCAGGCCCAGACCTAAAATGGGCTCCACAGGGCATCGCAGGAACTTCCTCACAAAGGTCACCTTCATCTTGGCCAGGTATTGGGATAGAGAGGGCCCTTCATTGACATAGTAGCCACAGATCCCTGCCTGCACACCACAGCAGGCCAATACCAGCAGCCAGCCTCCAGGGCCTCTCAGTGTATCCAGCTGAAAAGGAGCCTTCCCAGGGAACTCTGTCACATACACAATCTGAAGGAGGAGGACAGAGAATTAGCTATTCCATGATTCATGATACTCTGGGTCTTCCTCAATCATATTCATCAAAATGTCTCCTGAACTGAGTGTTGGGCCAGTAACCGAAAGGTTGCTGGATTGAATCCCCAAGCTAACAAGGTGAAAACTTTCGATGTGTTCTTGAGCAACGCACTTAACCCTAATTTGCTCCAGGGGCGCCATACTACTATGGCTGTCACTGTAGGTAGTCCGTCAATGTAAATAAGAATTTGTTCTTAACTGACTTGCGTAGTTAAATATAGGTTAAATAAATAAAATAAAACAAAAAACTGTTGGATTAAAAAAATAAGTAAATAAATAAACTATTTAGCTGTATAATATCTCCATGGTTCATGTTTGTTTTGTGTTCTACAGGTCTAGGCCTTACCTGCAGTGAGATGGCTAGGATGGTGGACAGGGTGACCGTTTGGAAAATGGAGCTGAGGGGCAGCTGTAGACGACACACCATGTCCCCCGGCTGGCCCAGGAACAGCAGCAGGCAGGCACAGCCCCCCATCAGGCTGAGCAAGGCCACACCACCCAGGGGCCCCCCAGAGGCCCTCACCAGCGGAGACCCCCGGTGCTGCAGGAGCAGGACTCCCACTGCCCCCTGACAGGCCAGCAGCACCAGCATGGCCAGCAGCAGCCCCAGGGACTCAGGCTGGCTCCAGGTAAGGAAGTCAAAGGTAGGCTTGGTGCAGTTGGTGCTACGTTCCAGGGACCACTGGCCATCTAGACACTGGGTACACTGGATGTCCACTTGGAGACAGAGAGGGAGCAGGGACGCGGTTAGAATTATAGAACCAGATAAGAGTAGAAAGTCTTATAAGACCAACACTCGTCTTTCAATTTTGTAAAGTTTTTGGGCATTTTGTAAAACAAATGTTGGCAGTGTGTGACAAAGGTGTAAAGCTGAAAGTTTCAGCATGTTGCTCAAGGGAAATATCAAAGAAATCTACAAAACCAAATCACAAGAATGATGGCCTTTTTAATGCATAGATTGATGGAAGTCATGTCTGTGAGTGTGAATCACCCACTTGTGCCATTCTGGAAGGTTCCCGGTAAACATTCAATACAGTCATAGCAGCAGGAATGGAAGCCTTTCACTCTGCGCACCTGGCCAGGGCCACACTCAGAGGAACAGGTAGACTCAGGGGCCTGCAGCAAATGTGGGGTCAGAGAGGATGTGGTGGTCAACACCACAGGAGGCTGCTGAGGGGAGGATAGCTCATAATAACGTCCGGAACGGAGCAAATGGAATGGCATCAAGCAGATGGAAACCATGTGTTCGATGTATTTGATACCATTCCGCTATTCCAATCCAGCCATTACCACAAGCCTGTCCTCCCCAAATAAGATGCCATCAACCTCCTGTGGTAAACACACTTAAATGAAGATTTTTTTTAGGTCATTTTGAGCAGCTTTAACCAATAGTGGTGAAAATTGAATTTGGTGCAAAAAAGGAAAATGCAATCTACTCCTTAAGAACTTAGCAAAGTTACCACTTTGTGGAGCGTAGCTTAAAAAGGCTTATTCCCAGAGGTAAAAATGTGAAAAGCCGATAAAATCCAACAACATGTTAGATAGATAGATAGATAGATAGATAGATAGATAGATAGATAGATAGATAGATAGATAGATAGATAGATAGATAGATAGATAGATAGATAGATAGATAGATAGATAGATAGATAGATAGATAGATAGATAGATAGATAGATAGATAGGGACTTTATTGATCCCCGAGGGGAAATTTCTTCGTCAAGCAGCTACGAAAAAACACAGGGCAGGTGCAAAATTCCAGAATGAAAATACACAAAAGGCAGATACACGATACATGATACATAGAGCGGCAGTATGAAAAAGTATAAAAATACAAGAAGTCTGGAGTGCAAAAAGCTATTTAAAGACTTTGCACAGTATGGGTGAATGACTGAATATGTACACTATACATTGTTACAGAGTGTTAGGTGAAGAAAAAAAAGATACAAATAGGGGCGGAGATGAGGAGGAGGAGGAGATGGGGCGGAGATTACCTTAGTACTGCCTGTATGCCATTGGATGAGGGAGTTGTTAATTGACAGATTCTCATAGAAGGTGCCGACATCTTTGAAACTCAGACTGTTGTTTCCCCAGACCCACTGTAGTACGTTGTAGCCAATGTTTGGGTTTCCATTACTGTCAAACTTAATATGACTTCCATTTAGACTGAAGTTTACCTTCTTCAGCACCGCCAACAGCTGCAGGGGGAGAGTGTTGTTGATTACATTAGTAAAAGTATCCTTGCACAGTCTCAAATAATCATTGTCTGAAAAAAAAAGTAACTGTGTGAGGGAGACTGTACCTGCCAGGGATAGACTTTGCTTTTAGCGCCCCTCAGGCAGCTATTGGCATTGCACCTGAGCATGTTGTGCAGTGCGTGTGCAACGCTGTAGATGGCAGCATAGACACTAAAAGCTCTCCTCAGAATTATGGGCTCTGTTACTAGACTCATGTTGTCTGGGGACAGGTTCCAGCAATCTGGGCACTGGTTCATACCATGGGTTGACTCTGTATCTGGACCTGGTGAGGGCTGCCCAGCCATCTCCTCTCTGATCCTGGAGAAGAGTTCCCTGGTGTAGGGTGTGAGCAGGCCCAGTGTCTGGCTCTGGACTGAGAAGGCGATGATAGTGCCCACAGTGTGGATGTTTGGGAGAGTTGATACGTCTTTGTGCAGGGCCCAATCTTCGCTGGCCAACCACACCCCTGTCAGATTCCTCCTGATCACCTGATCACAAACAGCATGTTGGTATCGTAGCAATGGTAATTGAAATTGTTAAAACGTTTTATAATCCATCAGATATTGACTGAATTATAGCTCAGGGATTGTTGTGGGAATTCAAGTATTACATTTATTGTCAAATTTTACTTTCTTTCTTAGAATGCACTCATATATACATTTTCTTATTGTATCAGGTATTTTTTATATATTTTGTGTTAAAATAAATACAATTATATGTGCCTAATTTCCATAAATACACAGGGTGTATTTGCATATATGAAAACATTAACATAAAGGGGTGGAACTGAGCTACAACCACCAAACACTTGCTCTGTCTACCCTACCAGCACTCACCTGCGCTGCCTAGACTGCACCATTAATTACTGTTGATTTCAACTTTCTCTTGCATAATTCAACAAGTGTGTCAATAGCAGGATACCCCCGGATTAAAGATTAGATCTATCTAAACATACTTTACATTGTTTGCGAGATCAGACATAATATCACTATAATCAGAGTGTTCATTTTCGGAAGTTGCTTTCATTTCAGTGCTTTTTGAGAATATCTTTTTTTTTTGGGACAAAGTCTCTAGAACTCTTATGTGACTTGCTATCTCACTGACCTCAGTGAAGAAGGCTCTCGCAGGCTGGGAGAGGGAAAAGACCACCACCACTCCCACCTTGGTATCTGTGATGCGGTCCAGGATATTTCTGACCACTGGCTGTGGGTCGCTGTAGGTAGGGATTAACCCCTCGTACCCCACACAGATGGAGCTCTTTGCTGCCAGGGTGGAGAACTGGCGCTGGCCCTGACGTCCATACTCATCCTCACTGCCCACCACGGCCACCCAGTTCCACTGGAACCTTTTCAGCAAATGCACCATGGCCTCCGCCTGCTTCTTGTCACTGGGCACGGTGCGCAGGAATGATGGGTACGTACTCTTGTCACTGAACATGTCACTAGTTGCGAGGTAGCTGATCTACAGAGAACAGAGGGAAGTGAGGATGAGGACACAGGGCAGATGTCGATACAAAAAAAACAATTGTCTGTACTGCAGTTGGACCTCACATATTCATCTGTATTTCACCACAGCACTCAGTTCAATCAAAATAACAATTGACAAATAATTTAGCATCACCTGATATATATATTAGGATGACATTATTTGCATTGGAAGATAGCATTCCATCATGTGAACAAACTAACCTGTGGCATGAGGAAGAATCCCAGTAGATTCCCTATGACTGAGACCATCTCTGAGGTGGATGGGCCGATGACAGCCGCCACACGGGTTGAATAATCTGTGTAGTTACACATGGCAGCCAGTTCTCGGCTGGAGTCCTCAGTGAGGAAGAGGAGGGTGGGCTTCACGATGACAGCAGACTGCTTGCAGGTGTCGAAGATCTCATAGCCCAGCCTGATGCCAGGGAGTAGGGTGGAGTTGGCATTGATCTCATCCACTGTGTACTTCATCACAAGGGCCATACCTAGCCCATGCTCATTAATCCTGCCAGGGCAAGCACAGACATGGAGGGGCTGTTACTGCTGTACTATAATTCAATAATTCAAATAAATCAAACGAATGAGAAGCAAGCACTAATTAGAATGAGATATGCAGAATCTGCTAATATGATTACAGTATATAGACACTTGACATAGGGCAAACTCATATTCAGCAAAAAGTACATTCATAAGTGGGTCTTGAGTTACTGTACCTGTCACAGCTAATGTTCTCCGGCTTTACTCTGTGGCTCAGGTTGCTGGTGAGCTCGTTGATGGGGAAGAGCCCCCCGAGGAGGATGTCCCCCGAGGAGTTGAACAGATTGGTGGTGATGTTCTGGAACCATGATGGAGAGCTCTGACTACACCCTGCTCCAAACACCCAGCACAGAACCAGCACTCTCAATGGCACTGACATGCTGCTAAGGGCAGGGAGAGACAGGCTAGGGGTCATGGCAAACATCAGAGAGAACTTAAAGCAGGCATCGGCAAATGCCTGTGTAGAAAGCTGCATTGAGAGAAAGAGAGAGGGTCAGAGGGATAGAGAAAGAAGAGACAGAGGCCAGGAGAAAGTGAGGAGTCATCTGATGCTGCGAGAGAAAGGTCATTTGCCATACAACTAGTTACCGAGTAATGGAAAACCTGTACGAGTACCTTCACAGCCCAGTGAGTCAATGGGAGAGCTGTACTCTCAGTCTGTCTGCACCTCCTGTGTCTCCTGTGTTGTGATGGGTAGTAGATAAAGTATCTCGGGCCAGGCTGCCCTGTGCCAGAGTACAAGTCTCACCACAGGTGTGCTGTTGCTTTCAACATGACGCAAGAGGTGCATTTACATTTGTGGTACACATGAAGATGTTAGAAACGAGACACCAACATATGGAAATTACCAGGTGGCAGGTTCTTCTCAGACACTTCCTGAGAATTTTCCTGACATTTACTTGTGGTTGGCTGATTAGTCCTTGTCAGTATAGAGTGTGGTTAGGGGAGGTTAGAAGAGACAGTAAAAACTCACAGGTGGCCTTGTGTGTGTTTGATGAGTTCCTGTGGTGTCTCCATTTCATAGGCATATAATATTTAGGAAAATCAGGTGTCAGGTGGCAAATCAACAGAAGCCTATTTGTCTCTTTCCTGTCCTTTTCTGCTGCTGATTCCACTCTTTTAGTACAAGCTGTTTAACATGTGCCAAAATCAATATTAGTATTCAATATCTACTTCTACCATTGTAATCATAAGGTTAAGTTGGAGTTGGAGTTTGACAGTTGAGAGTGTTCTCTCACTATGATATTTGCATATTTGTATTCAGCATGGATACTCCCAGCATTTTGCATCCACCTTTGCATGGCATTTTATTTGTCAATTTGCATCAAGACAGAACAACACATTTCCAGTTCTTCCAGGTATTTTGCATGAAAAAATAAACTCTTTGAAACTTAACATGCTCCATTGAAAAAGTGTTACTCACTGTAGTGATCAGCGTGATAACTACTCCATTGTACTGTATATAATAGGGCTTTACTTAAATGTACTTATTCACAGCTCTTTAATTGGGTAACAGATGATCTCTCTGACAGACAGTGTATTCTGTGGGTGTGTTTGGACACTAGTTAAAAAAGGTACTGTCTTTCCTCTATCTGGTCGAGATCTTGACGTGAGCAGACACATACCAATGATTGTGATGAAACACTTGATATTTCACTTTAGAACAGTGTGTACTTTCAACCCATGTTTAATTTTTTACATCACGCTACTGTTTCCTTTTAATCATCAGTTTGTGATATAAAGGGAACTAAACAGTATTTTACATTTCTGTTCATATATATGTTTTGGGATGTTTGCATGTGTACACTCCTATGAGGTGGGTATTATGTGTGTGCATTTGTGCACAGTGTTCCTGGGTTGCAGCAAGACATTGTTCGGGCAGTAGACTCTGATAAACACTGTTTGTGAATGGACATTTTTGTTTGGTTCTTCGGTAGCCTAAGCCATAAATCCACCTCCAGCCTTCCTAAAACTTTCCTGTGATAAGGTTCCAGGACACATAGATACACACGTGCACACACACACACACACACACACATTTGCATACACACACACACACACACATTTTTTTATTTTATTATTATTATTATTATTATAAATGAGTATCACATTTCCACCAAAATAGCATAATCGTCAACATTAATCAATTACACGTTCACTTACAGATGTAACCTGTTCCCCTAATATCAGACTGCCCATAATTCAGACTAAAGACAGATCTGCAGCTACATACACTACATGACCTAAAGTATGTGGACACCTGCTCGTCGAACATCTCATTCCAAAATCGTGTGCATTAATATGGAGTTGGTCCCCCCTTTGCTGCTATAACAGCCACCATTCTTCTGGGAAGGCTTTCCACTAGATGTTGGAACATTGCTGCTGGAACTTGCTTCCATTCAGCCACAAGAGCATTAGTGAGGTCGGGCACTGATGTTGGGCGATTAGGCCTGGCTGGCAGTTGGCGTTCCAATTAATCCCAAAAGTGTTAGATGGGGTTGAGGTCAGGGCTCTGTGCAGGTCAGTCAAGTTCTTCCACACAAATTTCGACAAACCATTTCTGTATGGCGCAGTGGCCTAAGGCAATGGTACACAATTGGGCCAGCGTCGTTTGGGTTAGGGGAGGGTTTGGCCAGGGTAGGCCGTCATTGTAAATAATAATTTGTTCTTAACTGACTTGACTAGTTAAATAAAGCTTAAATAAAAAAAACATTGTGCACGGGGGCATTGTCATGCTGAAACAGGAAAGGACTTTCCACAAACTGTTGCTGCAAAGTTGTAAGCACAGAAACATCTAGAATGTCATTGTATGCTGTAGAGTTAAGATTTCCCTTCACTGGAACTAAGGGGCCTAGCCCGAACCATAAAAAACAGCCCCAGACCATTATTACTCCTCCACCAAACTTTACAGTTGTCACTATGCATTCAGGCAGGTAGCGTTCTCCTGGCGTCCGCCTAGCCCAAAGTCGTTCGTCGGACTGCCAGATGGCGAAGCTTGATTCATCACTCCAGGGAACGTGTTTCCATTGCTCCTGAGTCCAATGGCGGCTAGCTTTACATCACTCCAGAGAACGCTTGGCATTGTGCATGGTGATCTCAGGCTTGTGTGCGGCTACTCAGCCATGGAAACCAATTTCATGAAGCTCCCAACAAACTCAGTAGTGAGTGTTGCAACCGAAGACAGACGATTTTTAAGCACTCTGTGCTTCAGCACTCGGCTGTCCCGTTCTTGTGTGGCCTACCACTTCGCGGCTGAGCCGTTGTTGCTCCTAGATGTTTCCTCTTCAAAATAACAGCACTTACAGTTGACCGGCGCAGCTCTAGCAGGGCATAAATTTGACGAACTGACTTGTTGGAAAGGTGACATCCTATGACAGTGTCACGTTGAAAGTCACTGAGCTCTTCAGTAAGGCCATTCTACTGCCAATGTTTGTCTATGGAGATTGCATGACTGTGTGCTCAGTTTTATACACCTGTCAGTAACGGGTGTGGCTGAAATAGCAGAATCCACTCATTTGAAGGGGTGTTCACATTCTTTTGTATATATAGTGTATTTTAACACAACCCCAGCATGCAGTTTTAACACTAGGTGTCAGATGTGGGTTACAACACACTGACAGACCACAGAAAAACACTGAACTGTTTACGTAGGGAGAATTTCCTGTAACATGTTTTGATGTGGACAGAGTTTTTCATATTCACAGATGTATGATATTGATCTTATTCTTAGGGGCCAGAACCCTGATGTGGTGAGAGAATCAGAGTCCATTTGGTGGTGGTGTGTAGGTGGAGGTTGAGGGGGCTTCCCAGGATCGCTGTTTGTGTGGGTAGTGGGTACACACTGGATATGCAGGCTGTTTGGACAGTTGATAAGAGAGGTGATTGGACCTGCCTACTGGGAACCTATTGTTGTTTCTCTTCACTGGTTGTTCTGAACAAACATAATGGTCCTGCAAACGAAAACATGTTTTGATTAGTCTGTTGTTTTCCATTGGTCAACTTTATGACCTGCATAAGAGTATTGTGGATATTGATTTATTGCAGACATGTTTTACAGATAAAGAGTTTATTTCCAAAATGCTATATCCACCAATTTATTTCCTATGGGTGCCTTCACGTGTGTGTAAAATATTACTGTTCTCAGATTTGTTATTCATAGATTGTAGATGTGTATGAAAATGTTGTTGTTTTTTGTTGCAAAACGCTATATATCGATTGTTTAGTAAGAATGGATTGTTTGTGTTCTCTACTGTGATATGTGGTTGTCTCACCTAACGATCTTAAGATGCACAGCATTTTGGAATGAAACTATTCAGATGCAACAGAGAAGACATTATTGTGCATTTACAGTGAAAATAAAAATTGAGGAATGGGTAGACTCTTATCAGTAATTGATTTACTTATTATTTCTTACGTGTTAGTGTGCTACTAGTATGTGTGTGTTCATACCAGTGTTTACATAGCTGCTCTATAGATACTATGGCACTAGTGCTCTGCGAAGGCTTTGAGTGTTATAAAACACTGTGACTGTGCCATTTACTCCTCTGTGAGCTGAGACAGAAACAGGCTTAGTGCCCTCCCCACTCGCTCCCCCCCACCCTCCCCCACACTCACCCCCTGGCCGCAGAATGGCCGGATCAGCCTCGCTCTAATCTCCTTCGTTGGCCAGAGGAACAGTGTGCCCATTGTCGACATGCTGGCCTCATACCCCACAGGGTCTGACAAATTATTAACCAGGCAGAGCAGAGACAGCCAGCCAGCCCAGCCCAGCTAGGGAGTGGAATACTAAAATGTGCTGCTGGACATGAGGCCATCTGTCTTAATCAGCTCCAGTGCCTAGCATTGCATGGGGAAAGTGTGGGAAAGAGGGGATCATGCTGTGCCAAGGCAGGGAAGCTAAGCAACACCAACCCAGCTGTGCTGTAGAGTAGTATACACCATGTAGTTCACATTGCACTGCTCACATCTACTGACTACATCAACAACAGTATATCAAACCAGCCCAGCAGTATAGACCAGCCTGTCCTCTATGGCTTAAACACTGTGCCTTTTACCCTGCGTCGAAGGGTTAACATCCTCGCTTCCTGCCCCTCTCCGCTTCATTGGTCCAACCTGTTCTTCCACCTTTAATGTGTGTGTCTGTGTGTGTATGTGTTGGAGTTTGTATATTTATCATATATCAGTCTGTATAGCTGCAGGAAGTGTATATGCAAATTCATGAAGCTAAATAAACTTTTAAGTTAGTTCCACATGAATGCATACCCTTGCATGTACTCTTACATAGAGTTGGACATATACTGGGACAGCTTGTTGTTTTAACTTGAAGCTAAGCTGTAACCATACCAATTAACCAAATTCTTAGAATCGACTTTGCCTGAAGTTGTTATATCAGGTCCACGACCTGGTTAACCTGCCGGTTAGGGAGAGGTTGCCCTTGGCTATTACCAAAACTGTTTGCAGTCAAACCAAGTGTTTGCAGTGACTCCATCTCTGCCAGAGGTTTCTGCACCTTGTGGTGTTCATGCATCACGGGACTCGTCAGAAGTCGGTACCTCCGTTCTGCCAACTTCTGTCTGTAGCGTCCAAACAGTTTGGACGCTACAGACTAACACACTAACATGACCCTCTATTGAAAGGTGAGACTTTTACGTACATGTTAGTTGTTTTGCTCTAGGACGCCCACACAAGCCTCACAAGACTTGTTTGAAGGTAGCCTGGTACCAGTAATGGAAGTATATATGGAAGTGGTTTTAGTGCATTTATTTTGGACTATCTGTTTTTCAATGTATGAATCTGTTATTTAATATGTTTATTGGCTAATAGCAGTAAGGCCAAATTCAATGTCCTAAAATTCTAAATCAAAGGGTTAAATGATACTTGGTATGACCATCTTAAAACAATTCCATTTGTTAGCTTAGACTCCCACTCCCTCATTATCATATTTCCCAGCATGCTCTATTGCAGCTAGATTTGTTTTATTGTTTCTTTCGATATCTATTTGCATGTACATTGATGAATTAATCTTATCTACTCAAGTATAAATTACATACATTTTTATAAACTATTCCAATCTGTTAAATTCAAAATGTTGGATATGCCCACTGTGGCTGGATTCCAATAGGAATAACACATTCGTGCTCCCAAGTGGCGCAGTGGTCTAAGACACTGCATCTCAGTGCTAGAGGCGTCACTACAGACAACCTTGTTAGAATCCAGACTGTATCACAACCGGTCGTGATTGGGAGTCCCATAGGGCGGCGCACAATTGGCCCAGCGTCGTCTGAGTTTGGCCGGTGTAGGCCGTCATTGTAAATAAGAATTTGTTCTTAACTGACTTGCCTAGTTAAATAAAGTTTAAATAAAATAAAAAATTAACATACCTTTGCAAACCAGCATAATGTGACTTGCAGGACTGATGTGTGAGTTTCATGTCATTGTATTAGAGTAAAACTAGGCTCTCAAAAGATGGCCTTATGAAATACTGTATGTATTGTCTTAAAGAATGCAATTTAAATGCCATATTCATTTAGGATCTCACTTGGTGAAAGGCCACAGGACTAAATATGAATGAATGCAACAACCATGCCCATGTCACTAGCAAACACAGTCATGGGTGGTACTGGTAACTCTAAAATTAACTCGAAAGGCACCTTGGAAAACATGAAAATAAGGCTTAAAACCCTACAGCAGGGCTTTTTAATTCTGGTGCTGGAGGGCAAAAGCATTTCTGGTTTTTCATTTTTGTATGGTTCTTCAGAGACCCTAAAATGGTTTCCCTATGGCATCGCTCTCAAGATCCCTATTTGGATCAAACTTGCACCTTTATTTTTAGGTGTATGAGAGGGTGTGAGAGGATACTTTAGCCTGCACTCTGCAATGGTGAGGCAGGAAGTTTGAGTGTCTAAAGAGATATCAGTGACAGAGTGAATGTATGTGGAAGAGGCACGTGGGGAAGTGTGAAGCTGCATGAGTGGATGAAAGAAAGGAGAGAGTGTATGAGATGGTGGAAAGGAGAGAGTGTATAAGATGGTGGAAAGGAGAGAGTGTATGAGATGGTGGAAAGGAGAGAGTGTATAAGATGGTGGAAAGGAGAGAGTGTATGAGATGGTGGAAAGGAGAGAGTGTATAAGATGGTGGAAAGGAGAGAGTGTATGAGATGGTGGAAAGGAGATAGTGTATAAGATGGTGGAAAGGAGAGAGTGTATGAGATGGTGGAAACGAGAGAGTGTATAAGATGGTGGAAAGGAGAGAGTATATGAGATGGTGGAAAGGAGAGAGTGTATAAGATGGTGGAAAGGAGAGAGTGTATAAGATGGTGGAAAGGAGAGAGTGTATGAGATGGTGGAAAGGAGAGAGTGTATTAGATGGTGGAAAGGAGAGAGTGTATGAGATGGTGGAAAGGAGAGAGTGTATAAGATGGTGGAAAGGAGAGAGTGTATGAGATGGTGGAAAGGAGAGAGTGTATAAGATGGTGGAAAGGAGAGAGTGTATGAGATGGTGGAAAGGAGAGAGTGAAAGAGTGAGTGGGCTGAGAGGTTAGAGAGGTCAGAGAGAGAGAACAATGATTGATTAAAGCTGCAATATACAACGTTTTGGGCTACCCGACCAAATTCACAAATAAATTATAGAGAGTACCTATAATAGATTTGTTATTCTCATTGAAAGCAACTCTCAGAAGTGGTAGATCTGTTCTATGTGAGCTATTTCTATGCTTCCCATTCTTAAAGGGGAATTGCACCCTGGCTCAGACACGGCATATAGTTATTACCACATTAACAACATTACATTTTCGTCATCAACATCAACATTATCCAAACCATAAGCTAGAACGAGCAAATTTTCATTTCACTTGTAGAATAGAGACGTTTTGACTATTACATTACTGGGAGTTACAGGATAGGTACTGTTTAGTGCAGCACAGAGAATTTTCAACCAACCTAAGCTTGGCGATGCTGTCTTAGTCCTATAACAGGAATTCAAACTGGACACAGATATAGCCCTTGGTTCACCCCAGACTTGACTGCACTAGACCAACACAAAAACATCCTGTGGCGCACTGCATTAGCATCGAATAGCCCCTGCGATATGCAGCTATTTAGGGAAGTCAGGAACAAGTACACACAGTCAGTTAGAAAAGCAAAGGCCAGCTTTTTCAAACAGAAATTTGCTTCCTGTAGTACTAACTCCAAAAAGTTCTTGGAGAATAAGAGCATCTCCTCCCAGTTTCCCACTGCATTGAGGCTCGGAAACACTGTCACCACCGATAAATCCACGATTATCGAAAATTTCAATAAGCACTTTGCTACGGCTGGCCATGCTTTACACCTGGCTACCCCTACCCCGGCCAACAGCTCTGTGCCCCCGGCAGCTACTTGCCCAAGCCCCCCCCGCTTCTCCTTCACCCAAATCCAGAAGGCTGATGTTCTGAAAGAGCTGCTAAATCTGGACCCCTACAAATCTGCTGGGCTAGACAATCTGGACCCTCTCTTTCTGAAATTATCAGCCAAAATTGTTGCAACACCTATCACTAGCCTGTTCAACCTCTCTTTCGTATCGTTTGAGATCCCTAGAGATTGGAAAGCTGCCGCGGTCATCCCCCTCTTCAAAGGGGGAGACACTCTAGACCCAAACTGTTATAGACCTATATCCATCCTGCCCTGCCTTTCTAAAGTCTTCGAAAGCCAAGTTAACAAACAGATAACTGACCACTTCGAATCCCACCGTACCTTCTCTGCTATGCAATCTGGTTTCCGAGCTGGTCATGGGTGCACCTCAGCTACGCTCAAGGTACTGAACGATATCATAACCGCCATCGATAAAAGACAGTACTGTGCAGCCGTCTTCATCGACCTGGCCAAGGCTTTCGATTCTGTCAATCACCGCATTCTTATTGGCAGACTCAACAGCCTTGGTTTCTCAAGTGACTGCCTTGCCTGGTTCTCCAACTACTTCGCAGACAGAGTTCAGTGTGTCAAATCGGAGGGCCTATTGTCCGATCCTCTGGCAGTTTCTATGGGGGTGCCACAGGGTCCAATTCTTGGGCCAACCCTTTTCTCTATATACATCAACGATGTCGTTCTCGCTGCTGGTGACTCTCTGATCCATCTCTACGCAGACGAAACCACTCTGTATACATCTGGCCCCTCTTTGGACACTGTGTTTACTAACCTTCAAACAAGCTTCAATGCCATACAACACTCCTTCCGTGGCCTCCAACTGCTCTTAAACGCTAGTAAAACTAAATGCATGCTTTTCTATCGAACGCTGCCCGCACCCGCCCACCGGACTATCATCACTACTCTCGACGGGTCCGACTTAGAATACGTGGACGCCTACAAATACCTAGGCGTCTGGTTAGACTGTAAACTCAACTTCCAGACTCACATCAACCATCTCCAATCCAAAATTAAATCCAGAATTGGCTTCCTATTTCGCAACAAAGCCTCCTTCACTCATGCTGCCAAACATGCCCTTGTAAAACTGACTATCCTACCGATCCTTGATTTCGGCGATGTAATTTACAAATTAGCCTCCAACACTCTACTTAGCAAATTGGATGTAGTCTATCACAGTGCCATCCGTTTTGTTACCAAAGCCCCATACACTACCCACCACTGCGACCTGTATGCCCTCGTTGGCTGGCCTTCATTATATATTCGTCGCCAAACCCACTGGCTCCAGGTCATCTATAAGTCTTTATTAGGTAAATCCCCGCCCTATCTCAGCTCACTGGTCACCATAGCAACACCCACCCGTAGCATGCGCTCCAGCAGGTATATCTCACTGGTCACCCCCAAAGCCAACACCTCCTTTGGCCGCCATTCCTTCCAGTTCGCTGCTGCCAATGACTGGAACGAATTGCAAAAATCATTGAAGCTAGAGGTTCCTATCTCCCTCACTAACTTTAAGCATCAGCTGTCAACGCTGCTTATCGATCACTGCACCTGTATATAGCCCTTCTGTAAATAGCTCACACTACTACCTCATCCTCATATTTATTTTTATTATTTTCGCTAATCTTGCACTCCAGTATCTCTATTTGCACATCATAATTTGCACATCCTTCATTCCTGTGTTAATGCTAATCTGTAATTTAAATCACCACTATGGTCTATTTATTGTCCTACCTCCTAACCTTACTGCATTTTGCACTACATTTGCACTCTGTTTTTGACTATGTTTGTTTACTGTGTAACTCTGTGTTGTTGTTTTTGTCGCACTGCTTTGCTTTGTCTTGGCCAGGTCGCAGTTGCAAATGAGAACTTGTTCTCAACTGGCCTACCTGCTTAAATAAAGGTGAAATAAAAAAATAAATAAAAAATAACAGACATTTTAAGAAAATCCTGTTTCCACGAATCGAGGACGAAGACAGCATTGCAAGCTAAGGTTGGTTGAAATTGATGTGCTACACCAAACAGTACTTACCCTGTTACTGACAGTAATGGATACCAAAAATATTGGGTTAAATCAAATTATCTGGTGTAACAATCTGTAGCTTTTACATGTAAAAAAAATATATATATATATTGTTATTGTACGAAAAAAGTATGAACATGTATGCACTAACTAACTGTAAGTCGCTCTGGATAAGAGTGTCTGCTAAAATGTAAATTTAATGTAATTTAGCAGACAATCTAATCCAGAGCGATTTACAAGAGCAATTAGGGTTAAGTGTCTTGCTCAAAGGCACATCAACAGATTTTCCCCTAGTCGGCTCGGGGATTCGAACTGGTGATCAGCAGATGATGGGAGAGATAGTCATGATGAAATGGCCATTCCAAAGAAACATACAGTAAGTTCAGGGAGTTTTGTCATGATCAAACTGCCATACAGCTCCTCTTGAGTCATCTTCTGCTTGAAATCCAGCATCATTTCCAATCCATCAAGAGGGATACAGTTCACAGTATACAGTTCTGCTACAATGACATGCACAGGCAAAGGAATTATAGGCACAGAGGCACAGAGATTACATTTAGAACAATATATTGGCTAATAGCAAGAAAAATGCCATAACCCTCAACATTTGCACAGTGACCAGACCAGACTATTTACACGGGTATCCATATCCAAGACGGCGTAACAGTGCTGATGTGTTTTTTTGTCCTGTCTCATGTCCCATGTAAATAGTCTGTAGTCTTTCTGTATATTTTTCTTATTCCTCATATACTTTTCCTGCAATCCGCCTCACCCAACGTGGATTGCGTTCCCTTCCACTTCACCGGATTTCTGCTGAAATCACAGGACCATCACACCGGATCATCACAGCTAGCTAGCTGCAACCGTGTGGCTGCTGTTATTTGGCTAACACTACTGTCCTAAAGCTTGCACCAGTTAGCATTGATCTAGCCCCGAGCTAGACCCATCTCCCGGCTAGCCGACGTGTACTAGCTAATTTCACGGGCTACAGTACCTTTGTCAACCGGCCTGGACCTTCTACTGTCGACACGGAGCCCCGCCGAGCCATCACGACTGGTCTGCCAACGTAATCGTCCGACGTGGTCTCAACAGGCTTTTCCGCTGCGACGTCGCCGAAGATCCATCTGCTAGACCCGGCCCGCTAGCATTCTGAACACCGTGCCTCCCGTCCACTGAACTGCTCCCTGGCTCACCTCTTTTCTGCTCATCGTACCTCATGATCACTGGCTACATAGCTGTTGCCTGCTGGACTGTTCCCTTACACGCTACCTCATTCTGTTTATCTGTTAAGCCTCAGATTCGAACTCAGGTCCTGTGTGTTGCACAACTTTTTCTCAACATTTTCTCATTCTATTCATCACCATTTACCCGTTGTTGTCTTAGCTCTCTTGATTAACTGTGTTTGTTTTATGCCTCTCCCTTATTTCAATATGCCTTGTCTGTTGCTGTTTAGGTTATTCCTTATCGTTCTATTTTACTGTAGCGCCCCCAGTCCCGATCAACATGCCTCAGATAGCTCCTTTGTCCCCCCCCCACACACAGAGACCTCGCCTGGCTTAACTGGTGTCTCCAGAGATGCAACCTCTCTCATCATTACCCAAAAAAGCCTTGGTTTCATGCATGTTAACATCAGAAGCCTCCTCCCTAAGTTTGATTTATTCACTGCTTTAGCACACTCCGCCAACCCTGATGTCCTAGCCATGTCTGAATCCTGGCTTAGGAAGGCCACCAAAAATTCTGACATTTCCATCCCCAACTACAATATTTCCCATCAAGATAGAACTACCAAAGGAGGCGGAGTTGCAATCTACTGCAGAGATAACCTGCAGAGTTCTGTCATACTCTCCAGGTCAATGCCCAAACAGTTTGAGTTTCTACTTTTAAAAATCCACCTTTCCAGAAATAACTCACTGTTGCAGTTTATTATAGCCCCTCCTCAGCCCCCAGCTGTGCCCTGGACACTATATGTGAATTGATTGCTCCCCATCTATCTTCAGAGTTTGTACTGTTAGGTGACTTAAACTGGGATATGCTTAACACCCCGGCCATCCTTCAATCTAAGCTAGATGCCCTCAATCTAACACAAATTATCAAGGAACCTACCAGGTACAACCCTAAATCCGTAAACATGGGCACCATCATAGATATCATCCTGACTAACTTGCTCTCAAAATACACCTCCTCGGTTTTCAACCAGGATCTCAGCGATCACTGCCTCGTTGTTCTTTAAAAGTGCTTCCCTCACCATCTTAAATAAGCATGCCCCATTCAAAAAAACCTTGGTTCACTCCAGACTAGACTGCCCTTGACCAGCACAAAAACATCCTGTGGTGTACTGCATTAGCATCGAATAGCCCCCGCTTTATGCAACTTTTCAGGGAAGTCAGGAACCAATATACACAGTCAGTTAGAAAAGAAAAGGCTAGCTTTTTCAAACAGAAATTTTCATCATGTAGTACTAATTCCAAAATGTTCTGAGACACTGTAAAGTCCATGGAGAATAAGAGCACCTCCTCCCAGTTGCCCACTGCACTGAGGCTAGGAAACACTGTCACCACCGAAACATTTCAATAAGTACTTTGCTACGGCTGGCCATGCTTTCCACCTGGCTACCCCTACCCCGGCCAACAGCTCTGCACCCCCCGCAGCTACTTGCCCCCCCCCCCCCGCAATTGTTGCAATCCCTATTACTAGCCTGTTCAAACTCTTTTTCGTATCGTCTGAGATCCCTAGAAATTGGAAAGCTGCCACGGTCATCCCCCTGTTCAAAAGGGGGAGACACTCTAGACCCAAACTTTTACAGACCTATATCCATCCTGCCCTGCCTTTCTAAAGTCTTCGAAAGCCAAGTTACAGATCACTGACAACTTCAAATTCCACAGTACCTTCTCTGCTATGCAATCTGGTTTCCGAGTTGTTCATGGGTGCACCTTAGCCACGCTCAAGGTACTAAACAATATCATAACCGCCATAAATAAAAGACAGTATCGACCTGGCCAAGGCTTTCGACTCTGTCAATCACCGCATTCTTACTGGCAGATTCAACAGCCTTGGTTTCTCAAATGACTGCCTTGCCTGGTTCTCCAACTACTTCTCAGATAGAGTTCAGTGTGTCAAATCGGAGGGCCTGTTGTCTGGTCCTCTGGTAGTCTCTATGTCGCTCTCGCTGCTGGTGACTCTCTGATCCATCTCTACGCAGAAAACACCATTCTTTATACATCTGGCCCCTCTTTGGACACTGTGTTAACAAACCTCCAAACGAGTTTCAATGCCATACAACACTCCTTCCGTGGCCTCTAACTGCTCTTATGCTAGTAAAACTAAATGCATGCTTTTCAATCAAACGCTGCCAGCACCCGCCCACCGGACCATCAACACCTACAAATATCTAGGCGTCTGGTTAGACTGTAAACTCTCCTTCCAGACTCACATTAAGCATCTCCAATCCAAAATTAAATCTAGAATTGGCTTCCTATTTTGAAACAAAGCCTCCTTCCCTCATGCTGCCAATCAGGCCCTCGTAAAACTGACTATCCTACCGATCCTTGACTTCGGCGATGTAATTTACAAAATAGCCTCCAACACTCTACTCAGCAAATTGGATGTAGTCTATCACAGTGCCATCCGTTTTGTTACCAAAGCCCGATATACTACCCACCACTGCGACCTGTACGCTCTCGTTGGCTGGCCCTCACTACATATTCGTCACCAAACCCTCTGGCTCCAGGTCATCTATAAGTCTTTACTAGGTAAATCCCCGCCTTATCTCAGCTCGCTGGTCACCATAGCAACACCCACCCGTAGCATGCGCTTCAGCAGGTATATTTCACTGGTCATCCCCAAAGCCAACACCTCCTTTGGCCACCCTTCCTTCCAGTTCTCTGCTGCCAATGACTGGAACAAACTGCAAAAATCATTGAAGCTGGAGACTACCATCTCCCTCAATAACAATTCACTGCACCTGTATACAGCCCATCTGTATATAGCCTACCCTACTACCTTATCCCCATATTTATTATTTTAGCTCATTTGCACTCCAGTATCTCTATTTTCACATCATTATCTGCACATCTATCATTCCAGTGTTAGATAGATAGATAGATAGATAGATAGATAGATAGATAGATAGATAGATAGATAGATAGATAGATAGATAGGTACTTTATTGATTATATTAATAGGTACTTGATTGGTTGATTATATTAATTAATGTACTATTATAGGTACTTTATTGACTTTATTAATGATAATTAGTTATTATTTTGCCACTATGGCCTATTTATTGCCCTACCTTCCTAATCTTACTACATTTGCACACACTGTATATAGATTTTCTATTGTGTTATTGACTGTACTTTTGTTTATCCCATGTGTAACTCTGTGTTGTTGTTTTTGTCGCACTGCTTTGCTTTGTTTTGGCCAGGTGCAGTTGTAAATGAGAACTTGTTCTCAACTGACCTACCTGGTTAAATAAAGGTGAAATAAAATATAAATAAAAATAGTAAAACCAGCTTATCAGTTTTAGTTAAATTGTTGTATTATTGTTTCCCCTCACTGTTAGCTAGTAAACGTAGCTAGCTAGCTTGCTGTATAGCCAATAATTGTTATTTACATCTGTTTGTAATCCTATCTTGTGTCATGCCTATAACAAGTTAGCAGGTTCTAGGCTAACTAGCTAGCCAACTCAGTCATGTGCTAACATTTGCTGATAAACTTAGCTTTAGATGGCTAGTTTTAACGTTATAGCTTGCTGTTAAGTAGCCATAGCTATGACTAAAAAGAGAAGAGAAGAGGTTTTTACAATTGAGATACAATAGATCTCCAATTGTAAAATCTCTTCTATTTTTAGCCATAGATATGGCTACTAAACAGCAATCTATAATGGCTACCTGTAGTTGCTTAGCTATGTACCTAAGTTAGCAAACAGAGAACATATTTGATTTCCCCCCCACTGTAACACAGTAGTGTGTTAGCCAGCAATGCACAATATAGATTTGAGTAGATAAACTAAAGTTAGCTAAAGTTACCGTGACTAACCCCATTCCGTACAAATTTGCGTAACCGCGGCATTCAAACAAGGCTGCAATGAAAACTAATGGGACTGTAGCGACTGTGTTGGCATCAAAATCCGGGGTGTGAACTACGTTTGTTTTCAAGCGTTGATTGGCATGGTAATGTCCCGAAAGTGTTGGAGAAAAGTTGAAAAAACGGACCCCTCTGACGCTCTACGAAAAAATGTGACATGTCATTCCATAATGTACGGCGCCCATTATGTAACTCATTCTGTGTCGTACAGCCTCTTTCCACCAGGTGTACTGTAGCGCTTCTCTCGCAAATAAAAATAAATAGACAGCGTCAGGGTAAGGGGGATAGCTAGTCAATTGTACAACTGAATACATTCACTTTTTGCATCATCACTGCAAGCCATCATGACTTTCAAAAGCCGTGACAGCCTTTGTTGACTTCTGAAGATGACTTTAGCGCTACCCTAAAAACCCTATTCAAATTTGACACAAACCTTCAAATAGATATGTAATGAGACATTATATAAACTCTTTATAGTGTTTTATTTACATTTTAGAGGTGATAATTTGGACAGATCGGATGAAAAAATCAGTGTCCCCACACGGCAGATCTCCCCCTTTCACTATCACGCAGTAGATTAAGCTTCCCCACCCGCCATTTTTAAAAAGACCCAACGGAGCTCATTGCTTTGTTCAATCATGCATAGACGGGCAGCATGAAGGTCTCGTCATTGATTTTGCTGGAAAGGGAAGAAATTGTGCTTTACAATGGTATTCATATTACAGTTGACCTAGAAGTATTACTTTTTTGGGGCGCTAAAATGTGACCCGATTCAGGAAACGGCGATCAACAGTGTTGTTGTTGTCATGGAAGAACTTGACCGATTTTTGAAATCAGCGGAACACAACGTGCCAAACAAGCTGCAAACTAAACAGAAATGACACAGGACGTCTTATTTCATAAAATGGGTTGCAGTCTGCCATGAAGCTTTCATCCATGTATACCGGTAAGAATATAGCTAAAGTTTCAGATATTATACATTTCTAATTGTCAGAAAGTTGTTTTCATTGCAAATTAAAACTTGCTGTTAGCTAGCCAGCTGAAGTTCGATGGCTGGCATGCTAGCTAACGTTAACATTGAACTTAACTTATTTGTTTAACTTTCGCTATGACAAACGGTTTGTATAGTAAGGTTACTCTATGGATTGGGATTATAGTTCATTTGTTAGGTAGCTAAAGTTAATGTGACTTCTAAACAAAAGACGCCAAGTTAAAGCTTGCTGTTAGCTAGCTAACGTTAGCTGATGTTAGATGACTGGCTTGCTAGATAACATTCATTTACGTGTGTGAAGTGTGTGTAACGTTAGTGATGTTTTCTCAGACAATCAGTTTGTATTTCTAGTTAAAGCTTGCTGTTAGTGATGTTATCTTAGAATGCCATTTCGCATCTATTGTATAAAATGCATGTTTTTAATCTTTGATTACTCTTTCAGATCTGTACCAAGCATCCTCAAACAAAGCTACTGTACACAAGTTCATCTATGAGGTTTAACAGCAACAGGAGTGACCAGTTTTACAATGACATACAGTGTTTAGATCATAACCTTAAAGCCTTAGCAGGTAATGCTTCCTAGAAAACCTCCTACATGCAGACCTCATTTAAACTGAGGTATCCTTGTTTGTGAGCAGCTGAAAAAACATCCCGCGAGTGGGCGGCTAGTTCTGAACAGTACCAAATTGTTGTCGCCACAGGGCGAAGCCATAAGAATTGGGGGTGCGAGTCAGTGAGTGAGCTGTGGAATTTTCCAGGTCAGCTTTATGTAAGAGTAGAGGCAGGCTGACTGACTGGCAGGAAAAGAGGGAGAGGTAGGGAGGTACACTAACAGACAGGCATAAAGCAGGTGCGAGAGACACAGAGAGGACGGATGCAGGTTGACAGGTAGGGTGAAGAGGTAGGGAAAGAGGCAAGAACTGATGAAAGTTGACATGGACAAAGTGTATGACCGCTCCTTGTCAAAGCAGCTTTGTTTCTCTCCTTAATTCACCTCTTTTCTTTTTCGTTCTCTCTAACCTTTCCTCTCTCCCCCTTTCCTTCCCTCCCTTCCTCTTCTCACACATGAGTCAGTCAAAGAGTCTGTCACTCAGCGGGTGATTTGAAGCTGGTTTAATAGAGTGAGGAGCGTCTTTCCCTCTGACTCAAGTAATTGCTTTCCTCTGAAGACAGACAGGACTTAGCATCTGCTGTGGAGAATAAAGGACGTGTGGGTGTCTGTTTTTAGAAACAGCCCAGCTGGCACAGTCTGACCCTCAGGGTGCCTGTCTCTGTCCTCCCCAGTGCAGGTCGGGATCTGCCAGAACCGTAACCACACTCCCAGTTATTCCTGGGTAGTTCACCTGACGCTACCTGCCGTCGCCGCACCGCCCAGTAATGCATTGCAAAGCATGGTCATAACATCCTTCATGCATCACACCTCCAACTCATTACATGCCTGGAGGCAGAGACTCAATTGCAATTATTTCTTAATCACCAGGTGAGCATTTAGAAACAACACAGACAGGCTTTATTAAGCTCTCTGTGATTAGTTAAATGTCAAAGCTCTGTTTGTCCATAAATCTATTTTAGTCTTCTAAAGGTTTGTTCCCACAATATTTAAACCAAGAAATTATATGTGATGACATTAAATCAACATAGAAAACTGATTGGATTTGCAAAAAGGCATTAACATAAGGGAATTTCGTCTTCTGTTCACCTAACTTTTAACCTAAATACACATGGTGTATTTTCAGTAAGACAATTGAAATGTATATAGTAAAGTTTGATCTAAATCATTCCCATAGTTAGTCAATATAATCAATATAATGGTGAAATGCATAATATAGTGTAGATTGCATCTTGTATGTGAGATGCCCCCTTTGACACAATAGCCTCTCATCATTGTTTATGTTTGTTTTGACAAAAAACACCATAATTCCAGAATCTACATATTCTCCCTCTCCTCTCCTCAAACTCCATTGTTAGGGGCTCTGTCCCAAGCCCCCACGCTGGTCCAGCCACGAGCTCCTCATCCCATGCAGGCGTCGAGAAGCCCCAGATGCTCCCTACCACCAGTGGCTGTGCTACCTCCACAGTCCTCTCTCCCCGATGTCTCCGCTGACGCCGGTACCCTCCACGCTCCTCTGCGAAGCCCGTAGTGTCGAAACACTGATACTTCTCCTCCTCCTCTCGCTGCGGGTTCCCTTGGGGGTGGATCGTTCTGCCACGCGGCGTGTGAAGGGAACGAGGCGCAGAGCGATAGTTGCCACCAAACATTTTATTCACTGAAACAAAATAATAAACATCGAACCAAAAGGGTAGCCACGTGAACTTAGCGCACCCTGCAACAGGCACATACAACAATCCACAACGCAGGTGGAGATCATCAAACATAAATAGCATCCCCAATTAGAGACAACTAGAGACAGCTGCCTCTACTTGGGGATCATCCAAAATACAACAGAGTTACCAAGAAAACTATATTGTCAGGTTCTGACTGAGACCAGGTCTCTTGACTCCACTATGGAGTCGACAGACCACAGTCAGGACCTGACAATACAGTTTTCTTGGTAACTCTGTTGTATTTTGGATGATCCCCAATTAGAGGCAGCTGTGGTCTGTCGACTCCATAGTGGAGTCAAGAGACCTGGTCTCAGTCAGAACCTGACAGTCTTTTTATAGCTTTTTTTCTGTCTGTCTGTCTGTCTGTCTGTCTGTCTGTCTGTCTGTGTCGGTCGAGCAACTCCTGTGGAGGGCCGGGTGCATGCACGCTGTCACGTTCGCCAGGTGTACGGTGTTTCCTCCGACACCTTGGTGTGGCTGGCCTCTGGGTTAAGCGGGCACTGTGGCAAGAAGCAGTGCGACTTGGCGAGGCCGTGTTTCAGAGGACGCACAGCTCTCGAACTTGGCCTCTCCCGAGTCCATACGGGAGTTGCAGCGATGGGACAAGACTGTAACTACCAGTTGGATACCACGAAGATTGGGGAGAAAAAGGGGTAAAACAATGATTTAATCGTATTATCATATCTAGTAGAAAGCGATGGGTTAGAAGAATCCTACGTAACCAACCCATAAAGTAAAGTTTAACATCCATATATGGCCGGCTATGTAAACTTTACATTGATTTATCTTGCAAAAGATGTCGTTCAATTGGTAAAATCAATTTTTGTCTCCTTCTAATGCCTCTTAAGGGGAAAGGAATCTAAAAGTAAATGAAAGTAATCAGATTACGTTACTGGGTTTGGGTAATCCAAAAGTTACATAACTGATTCAAATTTTGGACAGGTAACTTGTAACTTTAACGGATTACATTTAGAAAGTAACCTACCCAACCCTGTTTATGTGGTTGTTGGTGACTGGTGCTTGTAGAGGGAGAAAAAGTGTTTCTGAGTGTGTTATGCCATGTTGTGCCATGTACAGTATTGCATTTTATTAACGGGCAGGTTAGGGTGTTTGGTGTGTGTTTTATGAATGTAAAGGGGAATGTGTGGTGGGAAAAGACCGGCAGGTAGCCAGGCGGTTAGAGTATTGGACCAGTAACTGAAAGGTTGCTAGTTGAATCCCAGAGCTGACAAGGAGAAAAATCTGTCAATGTGCCCTTGAGCAAGGCACTTAACCCCCTTTTCTCCAGGGTTGCCATTGATAATGGCTGACCATGGCCGTTAGGATATGCAAAAAACACATTTACATTTCACACGTGTATTAATACACACTTGTACATGTGTGAAATAGGACAAATATAAGCACCCACAAAAGTATTATTTATTAAGTGTGAGGTTGGGGAGAGTGTGTGCCGGGAATAAAGTTGATGGTTGACATGCATAGGCTAGTACTTGGGCTGTATGTGTAGGTGCGGAGGTGGAGTGTGAGGTTGGGGTATGTTATATGGTTAACATGTGAAGAACATGTTGTGTGTATGTGTGACTGTGTGTTGGAGAGGGGTGTGCTAGAGTGTGTGTGTGTGTGGTGCGTGGGTGGTGGAGAGGGGGTGTAGTGGATGGTTGACTCCACTGGAATGTGGCGCTGACTCAGTTAGTCTGTCAACCACGGCCTTGCTCACTCTATTGGACTCATTCACACTGCGCCCCCGTTTTGGGGCTGTGGGGGCTGGAGCGGGGGAATGCCTGTTGCCTCATGTTGGATTTCCGGCAAGTCTCTTGGAATTTTTGAGAACAGAGCTCCAGGAAACCCTGGAACGCTGGGACACTGCCTTGTTTGGGTTCTAGTCTAGTCTGGCCCCAGTTCTCTGCAGGAAACAAACCAATCCCATAGTTACTGCTGTATACAATATATCATAACAAAACAAACTCACTCACCACTGTGTGTCTCATAAAATAGTTAAAGCCTCATTCAGTCTTAAAGGCATTTATTCTCAGTGCTGGTGGTTTGTAGTACTATGATATAACTGTCTTTGATCCGTCAAGGAGAAAAACACCCTGTCTTCTCTCAGTGCCTCGCTTGTCCCACCACGGACAGACAGAGAGACCTGTTATGTGTCTCCCTCTACGTGGCCATTTGCCACCGGCCCGCCCTGCCTAACTGCTGCTGGCCAGACTGAGGAAATCGTCTTTCAGCCAGGGATTACCTGGGTCTCCTCTCTCTCACTGGCCTGTCACAACAACAAAACATGCATTCACACAGCTTCTGACTCATACCAATCATTTAACAGACATTGACATTGATTCATGGCAATCTCTTAGACTCACTTAAGAATTACTTTTATAACTGCATTCACGTATACCAATGCAATTACTTTAGTTATAACTGCATTCACGTAAACCAATGCAATTACTTTAGTTATAACTGCATTCATGTTTACCGATGCATTCAAATGTCAAAGCTATAAAAAGACCCAAAATCAACCATACAGCACGTTCTTGAAATCAACTCTGAAGGATCATTGTCAACCCTAAAGCACATGATCATTTCTCACAGCACTTCTATTTCAACCTGCCAGGGACTGTGAAACAGCTTTCTAGAATATCCCTAGACACTGTGCATTAGTTCTGCCGGTGCCTGCTTATGAAATGACAAGCATATTAATCACACAACTGACTACAGTGTATGGAAGTATCTCTATTTCACACATAACCCAAGTGTGTGTGTGAGTGTTGTGTGTGCGTGTGTGTGTGAGTGTTGTGTGTGCGTGTGTGTGTGTGCATGAGTGTGTGTGAGTGTGAGTGTGTGTGTGTGTGTGTGTGTGTGTGTGTGTGCGTGTGCGTGTGTGTGTGTGTGTGTGTGTGTGTGTGTGTGTGCGTGTGAGTGTGTGTGCATGTGAGTGTGTGTGTGTGTGTTTGAGTATGTGTGTGTGTGTGTTTGAGTGTGTGTGTGTGTGTGTGTGTGTGTGTGAGTGTGTGTGCATGTGCATGTGCGTGTGTGTGTGAGTGTGTGTGTGTGTGAGAGTGTTTGTGTGTGAGAGTGTTTGTGTGTGAGTGTGTGTGCATGTGCGTGTGTGAGTGTGTGTGTGTTTGAGTGTGTGTGTGTGTGTGGGTGCATGTGTGTGTATGTGCTTGTGTGTGTGTGTGTGTGTGTGTGTGTGTGTGTGTGTGTGTGTGTGTACATGTCTTACTATGCTTGTGATACCAAAAGTCCACATAGAAATACTAAACCAAGGAAAATTCAGAGAAGTGAGGACATTTTGCAGGTCCTCACTTGTAAAATGGCTATTTTAGGCATAGGGGTTAGGGTTAGAATTAGGGTTAGGAGTTGGGGTTATGGGTTAGGAAAATTGGATTTTGAATGGGATTCAAATATAATAAGACATAGTTGTGAGTGTGTGTGTGCGTGTGCACGCATATCTGTCAGTATTGTGGAGCCTTCCTGCAGTGCTTTGTACACTAACATAATGCAGTTTGTGGCACTCTCCACTTTGAAAAAAAAAAACACACACACACACACACATACACACACAGTAACCCTGGGGCACAATGCCAGCAGGCAGATGGAATGTGACCTGATGACCTTTGCCTGTAGACTTCCACATGGAGCCGGGACATTGGGATGGTAAGCATGGGGATGGGAGGGGGAGGGGAGGCCTGAATAGACACGGTGTCCAGTAATGGGAGACACTCTCTGTTTGTAAACTCTGACAATATGACACATGCAGACAGATAACACTGAGGAAAGCACTGCACACTTACAAACACACACGCACACATATATACACACACACACACACACAGACCCCCAGTGCACCTAAACATATGTATGTTCAAAATAAATGAGAGGGAAAGAGAGAGAGCATGGAGTGGGGAGGGGTTTGGTCTTGTACAGCACTTGGTGAACCTCGCAGCCACACATTCTTCTGCTTTCATAAATCCTGACTTACCTGTTTGACTTTTGTCGTTTTTTTTTTTTTTTACACTTGCTCAGTTCAGTGAAGGGCTGTGCTTGATTCATTCAACCTTAGAAATAACTTCAGCTACAAAACCCCAAAGTGGTGGTGAAAGTGTCCAGGTAAATATGTCATAATGAATCCTCACATTCATGGATAGACTGTCAGGTCACTTATGTTAGTACACATGTGCACACATTCATGCACACCCGCAGACACACAGACGTACACACACACTCTTAAGGTAAATATAAAGGCAGTCTATTGCACAATGAGATAAGAAGCATGATGTTGAATGCCTCGCAGCTTGCAATGGGGTGTCCAAGCAGTCACAAACTTCCTCTGCCTCAAATTAACTGCACAACGACATGGTACGACGTGGTATGTTGTGTGCCTTTGATTTGAACTGTAAAGGATACTTTACATCATTAAATTATCATACAGGTTTAGAAATCTGAATGTCCAGCCCATGAGGTGAGATACTTATTTATGTTTTCTGATTCTATTGTATATGGAAGGGGGGACTCCTAAGTTGACACAAACAGAAAGAACTCCTGTAGTGTAAATCCTTATTACTCTACACAGACAGGGTATGGGTAAACCCCACCCTCTGTGCAGGGAGAAAGGACACTGACACATCTGACAGATCTGGTTCAACCAGTCACAGATGACAAGCTTTTGGATTTGCCCCAAGCACATATGACGCAAGTGTGTACCGTCTCCGAGTGTGAAATCACACTTATGAAACACCATTTGTCAAAGACAAGACCTTTTTACCTTCATTTGACATATTGCCTATTTTGATAGGCATAAGATAACAGGAATCCAGTACTGGGGTTCTATATTCAATTTATGGTATTTTTTGAGTGACATATCTAGGTTCTGTACCTGTTGGATATGAGTCTCTCTGATTCCATACTTTCCCTGACTTATGTCCACTCATACTACTTAGATATCAGGTCCACAGTTGATACTAACCAGTGCTTAATTTTTTTCTACATAGCACCTCTTACTCAAGTTGGACCCATACGGAAAGACTCAACCTGCTGGAGGCAACTGGTAACTGTCTCCAGAGCTCTGTCTGCGTGGTTGTCTGTCATATCTCTCCTGTTAAATCAACAGGTGCAGATCCTACCTGCGAGAGACAGACAGGCTGGTGTCAAGGGTCCAATAAACAATCAGGAGGCAGCCATATATCCCTCCTGCCTATCAAATAGCTAACAGAGCAGAGATGGGCCTGTGGTGCCAGGTCAAGGAGGAACAAACAACAGTGCCACTGGCCCTCCCTGGTCCCTCAGTCCCTGTCACGAGAGACAGCATCAATGGCACAGAGACACCCAGTCTTCCTCCTCACAGTATAACGTTAACAATCCCATTCTCACAGCTCTCATGACGCGTTCCGTAGAGAAATGGTCCTCCGAGGCGGAGGCTCTGCTGCAGGACTAGAATATAGCAGGACTGGAATATATTCCGGGACTCCACCAATAGCATCGACGAGCTAACCACCCCCATCACCGGCTTCATCAGGAAATGCATTGCCGATGTTGTCCCCAAAGTGAAGGTTCGCTGCTTCCCCATTCAAAAGCCCTGGATTAACATTGAGATGCGCATTAAACTAAAGGACAGAGCTACCGCAAGAAGAGCTCTCGCAGCCAAGCCCGAGGCTACGGCTGAGGACATGAACGCGCACAAGAAGTGTCCAGCTACAAGGACAATACAGGAACAAGGTGGAATCCTATTGCACTTGATCCGAAGCTCGACGCATGTGGAAGGGGTCCATTATGGATTACAAAGGAAGACCTAGCCATGATAAATAAATTAGATATTTCTGTATTTCAATTGCAATAAATTTGCTAAAAAATATGTAAAACATGTATTCACTTTGTCATTATTGGGTATTATTTAATCTATTTTGAATTTTCAGGCTGTAACACAACAAAATGTGGAATAAGTCAGGGTTATGAATACTTTCTGAAGGCCCTGTATATATACACTACACTGAACAAAAATATAAACGCAACATGTAAAGTGTTGGTCGCATGTTTCATGAGCTGAAATAAAAAATCCCAGAAACTTCCCATAAGCACAAATTTGTTTACATCCGCAGGGCCGGGCCGTGGCATAGGCGGAATAGGCAATTGCTAGGGGCGCCGTCCATCCATAGGGGTGGCCAAATTAGTGAAGATTAGTATTTTTTTAATATTTTTTTAAAGGCTGGAGGAGTAGTTACTACTAGTAGGTTGGACAATAGAACGAGTCAAAATTTACCCAAAGCTGAAAAACAGCAAAAGAACGTTGGCTAAGCTGGAACACTAGCGCGAGTCCATAGCAAATGAATGGAATCGAACGTTCGCAGAGGCTGTTTTGACTGGAGTGATGCTTTGATTTTTTCAATGTTTATTTGACCACTACAATCTGTTCGTTGGACGAAACTTGAAAAAAACAACTTGTGCAGAAAGTAAATATCCGCACCTCGATGGTGTCAACTATGCTTATGTCTGCGAAATGAGAAAGTAGGGAAGAAATTAAAACTTCAGACTATTTCTGGTGTAGTAATCGATGACAAACGAGCTCGCTGCCCAGACTTACATAATTACAAAGAGGAGATTCTCCTGGTTAAAATGGTTCGCGACTTGAAAAAATCTAAATACACACATTGTGAGATATTTGGCGAAATAGACAGACATAGCTATATTTCCCTATAGGAAACAATGGGACGACCTCAGAGTTACGTGAGTAATTTTTTGTTGTTGTTTACATTTGAACTACAAACAACGTGGACAGGTCTCATTGCCAACAATAACGAAGCAGGCATTTTAACGTAGAACAATAAACTGGGAATAGAATGTTTGGAAGGCGAGTTGGTGCCATGGTGCTCAATAAAACTAATAGGAGCTGGCAGGGTGAAAAATGCCCTAAAATAAGGCCTGTTTTTTCATGATTACTTCAAAACTACGGCAAGCAGCTGGGAAATAGGGTCATATTATGAAACTGGGCTCCAAGGCGGATGCAATGAACTAGTTTTTATCAGAAAAAAGCATTGTACTACTAGATAGTTTACTTTGGATGATACTAGTAACATTCCCTAATTTAAATGTTAGTGTCAGTTACTTTTACCTTAAATTCATTAGGGAATGTTGGAAAGACTATTCAGTTGTTTGGCACCAACATAATTTTGGCACCAACATAATTTTGAGAAATACACTTTTTCTTTCAAGAGTGCTGCACGAACCATCCACTGTCTGCCTCAAGGAAGCAGGCATAGTCCTACATCTTAGCTAGTCTAGTTAGCCAACGTTAGCCCTGCTTGTAAAAGTAAATTAAAATGCTTTTCCTTTCCCATCCCCTTTTGTAATTAATAGTTGTAAGCCTTTGCATTTTCATTATTGATTAGTCTTATATGTATTATAGCAAACAGCATGCTGGAGAAGTGCTCATTGAACACATGTTTTGTGCATGAATAATAGGTGTAATTACTCTTGCTGTTTGTGTTTAGGCTATAATGTGGCTTAGGTGCTATTATTGTATAGTTTCACCATCAGCAGCTTTTTTATTAATATAATGTAACACCCAATGGTCACATATACTCCTCTTCTCTCTTCAGATGCACTTTTGAAAGACTTGAATCCCACCCCTGCAAATCCTGGGCCACCTGCAGACACCTTCTCTACCTCAGTACAACCGAGTGATGCAGCATCAAGTGCTCCTGTCCCCTCTACCTCAGCACAGCCCAGCAATGCAGCATCAAGTGCTCCTGTCCCATCTACCTCAGCACAGCCCAGTGATGCAGCATCAAGCGCTCCTGTCCCCTCTACTTCAGCACAGCCCAGCAATGCAGCATCAAGTGCTCCTGTCCCCTGTACCTCAGCACAGCACAGCGATGCAGCATCAGGCATCTACAAAAAGGCTGTACCAATTGACCACCAATTGACCCTACTGACTGGCCATACGTGTTAACTGATAAGTTAAGAACAGAGTTTGTTCTCAGAGGACCGTATCAAATAAAAAAAAGTTGTACGTTTCTGAAACAAAAAGACGGGAGAAGGTGTCAGCATGACTATTTCAATAGAGTCTTAGTCAATGGAGAAAAAATCAAAAGAAGCTGGCTAATGTACTCAAAAAATAATTATAGTTTGTACTGCTTCTGCTGCAAAATGTTTTCTCAGAGAGATTTCAAATTGAATAGAGAAGGACTAGGATTGGCCAAATTTGATCCAGTAATGAAGCAGCATGTTGGAAGGGTGGAAAGGGGAGCTGGCAGTCACACACATTACCTGGGCAAAAGAATCCAAAATGAACTGATAGACACCATCAGTGCAAAAATACTGGAAAAAATAGTGGAATAGTGAAAAAAATCAAAGTATATCTCCATTATTTTAGATTGCACCCCTGATCTGAGTCAAAACGAACAGCTCTCTGTCATTGTCAGTATTGTGTTACTGGAAGACATACCACAAATTAAAGAACATTTCATGGGCTTTCTTGTGGCAGGGGAGTCAACAGGGGAAAGTTTGTCATCTCTCATCCTCACAAGGCTGGAGGAGCTGAACATCCAGTTTGAGGACTGCAGAGGACGGTCCTATGACAACGGCGCCAACATGAAGGGAAAAAATAAAGGTGTTCAGGCTAGGCTGCTTCAACAGAACTCAAGAGCATTTTCTGTCCCGTGTGGTGCCCACACTTTAGATCTGGTGGTAGCTGATGCTGCTAAGAGCTCAACAGATGCCATTGGCGACTTTGGATATTTAGCGAAATTATTCAAACTCTTCTCAGCCTCCACCCATAGATGGGATATCCTCCTGAAACATTTAAAAACCAACCTGAAATCATGGTCAGAGACCAGGTGGGAAAGCAGGATAAACAGCATTCAGGCAGTAAGGTGCCAGGCTGGGCAAGTCAGAGAGGCTCTTCTGGAGGTGAGGGAAACTACTGCAGACCCTGTGGTGAAAGTTGAAGCCCAGTCTTTAGCTGAGGAGATTGGATCCTACCGCTTTTCTATTTGCACAGTCATATGGTATGACATCCTCAACAAGATCCAGCAAGTGAGAAAACTGATGCAGTCACCCTCTATGCAGCTAGATGTGGCTTTCGACTTGCTGAAGAAAACCAGAGATTCCCTTACCTGCTACAGAAACACTGGACACAGACAACTGCAAAGGAAATGTGTGAGGAGATGAACGTGGAGGCTGTACTCAAACAAAAGTGGTTGAGAACCAAAAAAAGGCACTTTGGTTATTAAGCTCCAGATGAGCCTATTGGTGATGCACTTCGAAAAATGGAAACCACATTTTTTGATGTGGTAGTGGATGCAGCCCTCTCTTTACTTGATGAGAAATTTCAGAGCTTGGGAGAGGTGAATGACAAATTTGGAGTGCTCCTCAACTTCCCCAACATGTCAAAAGAAGAGTTGCTAGAGCACTGTCAAACCCTGAGCACTGCTCTAAGCCATGACGGACAGCCAGATATTGATGTCAGGGAACTTGCTGTGGAAATGCTAAACTTTCCACATTTGACTTAAAAAAACATGACAAATATGGAACTCTTGACCTTCCTGCACGAGAAGAAGCTAACATAAATTTACCCCAATATGTGGGTAGCTCTGAGAATCACTGCCACTCTTCCTGTTACAGTGGCTGCTGCTGAAAGGAGCTTCTCTAAGCTCAAACTGATTAAAACCTACCTGAGATCTACTACGGTGCAAGAACGTCTCAGTGGACTTTCCATCATTAGTATAAATCATGTGGTCTCACAACAGCTGTCTTATGATGATATCATAGATGACTTTGCTGCAGGAAAGGCAAGGCAAGTAAGGCTGTAGAACAATGCTACATTATGTATATTGCACTGAGGTTTCTGTAATATAGTTCGTTTTTTGTGCTATACTCTTATTTATAATTCGTTTTATGTTACTTGTTTGCTGCAAGAAAGGCAAGAAGAGTAAGGCTTTAAAAAGGCCTCTGTAATATAATTTTTTTATGCAATACTCTTATTTATATTGTATTTATAATTAGTTTTATGTCACTTGTTTCTTTAATACTGTTTTTATTTTGTGGGGGGTTTTTGTTTCTAAAATAAAGAACATCTCAAAGACATAAAGCTATGCAGTTTCTGTGTGAGTGTATGAACACAATGATCAGTGGTGGAATTGGCTGCGATGCAAGGGGTACCAGCTAAAATCTTGCCTAGGGCACCAAATTGGTCAGGGCCGGCCCTGTACATCCCTGTTAGTGAGCATTTCTCCTTAGCCAAGATAATCCATCCACCTGACAGGTGTGGCATATCACAAAGTTCATTAAACAGCATGATCATCATTACACAGATGCATCCTATAAGGCCACTCTAAAATATGCAGTTTTGTCACAAAAAACTCATTCTGATTGGCTGGGCCTGGATCCCCAGTGTGTGGGCCTCAAAGGCCAGCCATGGCTGCACCCCTGCCCAGTCATGTGAAATCCATAGATTAGGGCCTAATTTATTTATTTCAATTGAATGATTTCCTTATATGAACTGTAACTCAGTAAAATCTTTAAAATTGTTGCATGTTGCGTTTATATTTTTGTTTAGTATATATAAAGTATAAAAAAAACTTTTGCCCTCAGAACAGCCTCAATTCGTCGGGCATGGACTAAAAGGTGTCAAAAGTGTTCCACAGGGATGCTGGCTCAGTTGACTCCCATGATTCCCACAGATGTGTTGGTTGAATGGCCTTTGGGTGGTGAACCGTTCTTGATACACACGGGAAACTGTTGAGTGTGAAAAACCAAACAGCGGTGCAATTCTTTACACACTCAACCGGTGCACCTGGCTCTACTACCATACCCCATTCAAAGTGACTTAAATATTTTGTCTTGTCCATTCACACTCTGAATGGCACACAAACCCAATCCATGTCTCAATTGTCTCAAGGCTTAAAAATCCTTCTTTAACCTGTTTCGTCCCCTTCATCTACACTGATTGAAGTGGATTTAACAGGTGACATCAATAAGAGATCATAGTTTTACCTGGATTCACCTGGTCAGTCATGTCATGTTTTGTACACTCAGTGTATATTTGCATTCTCATGTTTTTTCAACCTATATCCTTTTTTAAATTATTTGTATTATATTTTATATTATTATCCATATCATTATTACTATCACTGCATTGTTGGGAAAGAGCTCTCTTACTATACTGTTTTACACCTGTCATATCCTGGGCACATGGTGAATAAACATTGAAACTTGAAACTTGGAAGGGTTCACCCAAGACACAACAGGGACAAATTATGGAGTGTTGAAAGTGATTGAGCTAGACAGGCCAAAAGAGCTGCAGCTCTTATTCTCCAGTGCTGCAAATCTGTTGATGCATACAGGACTCTGGCTCTCAATTTGATCAGTACCCTAGCTACACAACCACCTGGAGATATTAGGGAAGCCATGAAAGTGGTCCTGGCATGGATGCTTGCAAAAAGGACAATGTATAAAGGTTCCACAAATGCACAGAAAATCATGCTGACTAGGGCAAATACCATAAGACAGGACTGTCTTTTGTTGGGCCCTATTCAGGGTTGTTATGTACATATAAAATACAATTTACAGAACATGCCGAGCTCAACTCGTCCCCTGCTTCATCTATTCAGGTCAACTATTGAGGGATGAGTCTATCACTAGGGCAACACATCAAACAAACAATGTAAAGGATTGTATGTGGATGAAACCCTAGACCCAACAAAATTGAATGCCGCCCCACAAAATGCATTGAGATCTAAAGTCATCACAGAAGACCAGAGTAATTAGTAGACTCTAACATAAGTCATGTTCCTTATAACCAACCAAGAGTGTGGGTGGAATGGGTTTCTGGGATAATGACTGTTGAGGTTTTCTCCATGTTTACCAGAATTGTGAATTTTGTAAATACAGGATGTGCCACAGCATTATTCTCCCAAGGCTTTGTGTTCTCATCCTTGGCTCATTGACTGGCCCACACAGGCCAGTGATTAGGAGGAGGAGGAGGTGGAGGAGGAGAACTGTGGAGAGGTTTGGTTGAGTTGGCTGCATACTGTTTATCTATTTTCAAGCCTTTGGGAGCAGTAAGGGGACAGGAGACATTACAATTATGTGACTCACAGCCTTTTAAATTCTCTGAAAGATAGCCTATGATATAATATTTTGTATGTTGCTACACTGTAAAACATTTTTGGGATTAAAGATACAATTTTAAGGCAACCAGCAGCAATCGGATTGTGAGTTTGCTCAACATTTGGCCATATACAGTTGGGAGAACAAGTATTTGATACACTGCCGATTTTGCAGGATATCATACTTACAAAGCATGTAGAGGTCTGTAATATTTATCATAGGTACACTTCAACTGTGAGAGACGGAATCTAAAACAAAAATCCAGAAAATCACATTGCATGATTTTTAAATAATTAATTTGCATTTTATTGCATGACATAAGTATTTGATCACCTACCAACCAGTAAGAATTCCGGCTCTCACAGACCTGTTAGTTTTTCTTTAAGAAGCCCTCCTGTTCTCCACTCATTGCCTGTATTAACTGCACCTGTTTGAACTCGTTACCTGTATAAAAGACACCTGTCCACACACTCAATCAAACAGACTCCAACCTCTCCACAATGGCCAAGACCAGAGAGCTGTGTAAGGACATCAGGAATACAATTGTAGACCTGCACAAGGCTGGGATGGGCTACAGGACAATAGGCAAGCAGCTTAGTGAGAAGGCAACAACTGTTGGCGCAATTATTAGAAAATGGAAGAAGTTCAAGATGATGGTCAATCTCCCTCGGTCTGGTGCACCATCACCTCGTGGGGCATCAATGATCATGAGGAAGGTGAGGGATCAGCCCAGAACTACACGGCAGGACCTGGTCAATGACCTGAAGAGAGCTGGGACCACAGTCTCAAAGAAAACCATTAGTAACACACTACGCCGTCATGGATTAAAATCCTGCAGCGCACGCAAGGTTCCCCTGCTCAAGCCAGCGCATGTCCAGGCCCGTCTGAAGTTTGCCAATGACCATCTGGATGATCCAGAGGAGGAATGGGAGAAGGTCATGTGGTCTGATGAGACAAAAATAGAGCTTTTTGGTCTAAACTCCACTCGCCGTGTTTGGAGGAAGAAGAAGGATGAGTACAACCCCAAGAACACCATCCCAACCGTGAAGCATGGAGGTGGAAACATCATTCTTTGGGGATGCTTTTCTGCAAAGGGGACAGGACGACAGCACCGTATTGAGGGGAGGATGGATGGGCCATGTATCGCGAGATCTTGGCCAACAACCTCCTTCCCTCAGTAAGAGCATTGAAGATGGGTCGTGGCTGGGTCTTCCAGCATGACAACGACCCGAAACACACAGCCAGGGCAACTAAGGAGTGGCTCCGTAAGAAGCATCTCAAGGTCCTGGAGTGGCCTAGCCAGTCTCCAGACCTGAACCCAATAGAAAATCTTTGGAGGGAACTGAAAGTCCGTATTGCCCAGCGACAGCCCCGAAACCTGAAGGATCTGGAGAAGGTCTGTATGGAGGAGTGGGCCGTGTGTGCAGTGTGTGCAAACCTGGTCAAGAACTACAGGAAACGTATGATCTCTGTAATTGCAAACAAAGGTTTCTGTACCAAATATTAAGTTCTGCTTTTCTGATGTATCAAATACTTATGTCATGCAATAAAATGCAAATTATTTACTTAAAAATCATACAATGTGATTTTCTGGATTTTTTTAGATTCCGTCACTCACAGTTGAAGAGTACCTATGATAAAAATTACAGACTTCTACATGCTTTGTAAGTGGGAAAACCTGCAAAATCGGCAGTGTATCAAATGCTTGTTCTCCCCACTGTAGCTGAACCACAAGCATTCTCAAGTTTAATTTAAACAGCTTGGAAAATGCCAGAAAAGTATGTCATGGCTTAGAAGCTTCTGATAGTCTAAATAACATAATTTGAATAAATTGGAGGTGTACCTATGGATGTATTTCAAGGCCAACCTTCAAGCTCAGTGCCTCTTTGCTCGACATCATGGGGAAATCAAAAGAAATCAGCAAGACCTCAGAAAAAAAATTGTAGACCTTCACAAGTCTGGTTCATCCTTGGGAGCAATTTCCAAACGCCTGAAGGTACCACGTTTATCTGTACAAACAATAGCACGCAAGTATAAACACCATGGGACCATGCAGCCGTCATACTGCAAAGGAAGGAGATGCGTTCTGTCTCCTAGAAATGAACGTACTTTGGTGGAAAAAGTGCAAATCAATCCCAGAACAACAGCAAAGGACCTTGTGAAGATGCTGGAGGAAATAGGTACAAAATATCTATATCCACAGTAAAACGAGTCCTCTATCGACATAACCTGAAAGGCCGCTCAGCAAGGAAGAAGCCACTGCTCCAAAACCGCCATGAAAAAGCCAGACTACGGTTTGCATCTGCACATGGGGACAAAGATCATACTTTTTGGAGAAATGTCCTCTGGTCTGATGAAACAAAAAAATAACTGTTTGGCCATAATGACCATCGTTATGTTTGTAGGAAAAAGGAGAAGGCTTGCAACCCGAAGAACACCATCCCAACCGTGAAGCACGGGGGTGGCAGCATCATGTTGTGGGGGTGCTTTGTTGCCGGAAGGACTGGTGCAAGACATCATGAGGCATCATGAGGAAGGAAAAATATGTGGATATATTAAAGCAACATCTCAAGACATCAGTCAGGAAGTTAAAGCTTGGTCGCAAATGGGTCTTCCAAATGGACAATGACCTCAAGCTTACTTCCAAAGTTGTGGCAAAATGGCTTAAGGACAACAAAGTCAAGGTATTGGAGCGGCCATCACAAAGCCCTGACCCCATCCTTTGGAAAATTTGAAGACAGATCTGAAAAAGCGTGTGCGAGCAAGGAGGCCTACAAACCTGACTCAGTTACACCAGTTCTGTCAGGAAGAATGGGAAGTTTGTGGACTTATTGTGGGAAGCTTGTGGAAGGCTACCCGAAATGTTTGACCCAAGTTAAACAATTTAAAGGCAATGCTATCAAATACTAATTGAATGTATGTAAACTTCTGACCCACTGGGAATGTGATGAATGAAATAAAAGCTGAAATAAATAATTCTCTCTTCTATTATTCTGACATTTCACATTCTTAAAATTAAGTGGTGATCCTAACTGACCTAAAACAGGGATTTATTACTAGGATTAAATGTAAGAAATTGTGAAAAACTGAGATTAAATGTATTTGTATAAGGTGTATGAAAACGTCCGACTTCAACTGTATGTCATAAGGCCTTTCTTTGAGGGGCTAGTTACACTCTAAAGCAGTGGTATGAAACTCCTGGTTTACAGGCCACATCAAGCCTGCAAATCACATTATGCTGGCTTGCAAAGTGATGTGTAATTCCTATTGGAATCCAGCCAGAGTGAGGATATCCAACAATTTCAATGAGAATGACTGCCATGGTAGGGAAGACTGATTATTGAGACTACCTAAATCATATAACTGGAACAGCCATCTCAGTAACAGATTGGAATGGATTAGAAAAATATATGTTATTTATGTTTGTGTAGCGTAAGATTAATCAACCAATGTACATGCAAAAACACAGGTATTGAAGAAAACAATTCTGAAAATCAACCTGCAATAGATCATGCTGGAAAATATCCACTCAACTCACAAAATAACGCTGATTAAAGGGATATTTTGGCAATGTGTCACTGTATCTACTTCTCCAGCGTCAGATGAACTCATGGATACCATTTTTATGAATCTGTGTCCAATATGTAGGAAGTTAAAGGTAGCTTCGTGAGACAATGCTAACTAGCATTAGCGCAATGACTGGAAGGGTATCTGTTAGCATGTTTAGTAGATACCCATAGACTTCCAGTCATTGTGCTAAGAAAACATCTCAGGGAGCAACCTGGTCTCAGAGCATTTCATATTATTCTGTACGTAAATCCAAGACAACCGTTTAGTATGATATGTTACGTTTGGTATGGTTACATAAGACACATGGTTACTTAAGGCAAAAAAATGTGTAAGGTGGGTGGACGTATAACGCGAACATCTAGCAACCCAAAGGTTGCGAGTTTGAATCTCATCACAGACAACTTTAGCATTTTAGCTAATTAGCAACTTTTCAACTATTTACTACTTTTTAGCTACTTTGGAACCAGTTAGCATGTTAGCTAATGTCACGATCACTATGAGACAGGACCCGAAGTGCAAAAACAGTCCTTTTATTATACAAAACTCAAAAATAACAAAAGGAGAGACAGCGACCATGAACCGGCGCAAACAAAGAGGAACACACAAAAACCCACAAAAACAGGTGGAACAACTGAACTTAAATAGGCTCCCCAATTAGAGGCAATGCCCTTCCCCCACATAGCGACCTGCAATTTGTCAAATTAGGGGGTAACTCAATGACAACTGAGTGGGTTCTTTGTGCGTCACTCTAATGCTTCCATAGCCAGAGGAGATTTAACCTTGTCCCATCAGTAAATACACTGGAGTCTTCCCCGGTGAGAAGCATAGCATGAGACTACATCTAAGGTCGTTTTTACACGACGATAGATTCTCTAGAGGTTTTGAGAAAATACCCTCGACTAGACCATTTAATGTAGTGTAAAATTGTGAAATGCTCACATCTCCTATGCTACCCCCAGAGGTCACGGGTGAGACTGCACTCAGATGTCTTGTCTATTTAAGAGAAATGCTACTACAGTAAAAATCTTAATAGCAGAGAAATGTTTTTTAAAAAGCTGAAATGTATTCCTTATATTTAAGACTTGTTTTATTTAGTTTTTACCTAAAATTTCTGTAACAGCCTGTTACATTCTGAAACTAATATGAGACTACAGACTGGGCATTGGCCATTCAACTTGGGGCGTCATTAATGGGCCTTATCTGATTGTCCATATGAGATGGGTGGGAGGTAGCAGGATGTTCTAAGAAGCTGAGGGATTGTAAACACACTGGGGTAAACAACTAGAAAGCGAAAGCTACAGGCAGAAACAAACCCAGAAGAATATGAGTTATTATAAACTCTTTGGACACAGAGGAAACAACAATGAGGGATTTAAACTGACTGGGGACAGAGAGGGGCCAAATAGATGAGAAACAACATGAGCATTAGATACTAGGGGGCAGTGGGAGGGTGGAAGCACATTTGGCCAATGTGAATAGTACATTCAGGGACACAGCTTTCGTTCTTTGTAAGTGTGAATGGATAATGGGGAGATACACAACATTCGTGTAATGAGGAAAATGTGTTTGAGAGACAGAGAGACAGTGCAGGTTTAAGCAGGTCTAGGTCTAAGTCACTTCCTGTAGATTAGTGTGATTTCATTGGAAATAGAATAAAACTTGAAACTTGAAGTGAAAAACAACTCGAATGTGGATGACTGTCAGTACTTAATGAATGTAGGTGTGGATTCTCACTGTCTAAGAAAGTATATGACACAAAGCAGGTTTCTTGGCCAGTTTCGTGGCGTACTCTTTGAAGAGAGAGGATGTCACACTGCTTAGACAGTGTTGGATAATGTTTAGCAGGGAAGGGCCCTTTTGGGGCAGCAGGTAGCCTAGTAGTCAGAGTATTGGGCCAGTAACCTTCCTTCCTTCCTTCCTTCCTTCCTTCCTTCCTTCCTTCCTTCCTTCCTTCCTTCCTTCCTTCCTTCCTTCCTTCCTTCCTTCCTTACTTCCTTCCTTCCTTACCTCTATCTATCTTTCTTTTTCTTTCTCTGTCTTTTCCCTCTGAATCACCAAGAAAGAAGACACATAATATGACTACCCCCACACACCGAACATGCTTTGATTTATTATTTGCTAATATTACTGTGCAATAATACACCACTAATATTACTCTGCATTACTACACCACTAATATTACTGTGCAATACTACACCACTAATATTGCTCTGCATTACTACACCACTAATATTACTCTGCATTACTACACCACTAATATTACTGTGCAATACTACACCACTGGAGTAGGATGCCGTAGTACTGCTTTCCCATGTCTTATAAGGAGCCTCTACGTCACAGGAGGAGTGAGGACACATGTGCCGTAGTACTGCTTTCCCATGTCTTATAAGGAGCCTCTACGTCACAGGAGGAGTGAGGACACGTGCCGTAGTACTGCTTTCCCATGTCTTATAAGGAGCCTCTACGTCGCAGGAGTGAGAACGCGTGTCAGTGCCCACGGGAGGGAATGCCCTATTTATTGGGCTGTGTGTGTGAGGTGTTAGGCACTGGTCACCACTTCTCTGAGAATTTGGTCTCATCAATATCTATCTCCACTGAGTCTGCCGACCTCCCTCTGTTGGGAAACACTTGTTACTTGGTTGCCCAGGGTGACAGGACAAGACCTGGACTAGGAAAACATGACTACACTAGTGTCATGTCTCTTCAAGGACCTGTTTTCTCTGCCAGAGTATTTTAACAATATGCTGACATGCTTCCACGAAGTGCCCTGTCTCACTCGGGGGTTGTCCATCCTGTACTGTTATTGTTTAAACAGTAGTATCCCGCTGCCTCTCACACACTACTCTCTTAACACTTAGCAGGATACTATGTATCCTTCCTGTTGA
This sequence comes from Thymallus thymallus, assembly GCA_023634145.1. Lineage (NCBI taxonomy): Eukaryota > Metazoa > Chordata > Actinopteri > Salmoniformes > Salmonidae > Thymallus > Thymallus thymallus. Next base: position 17,706,607 of record CM042410.1, on the reverse strand, counting down.
CACAACCCCAGAGCAGTGTTAATTTTGGAAAACATTATTCAATTGCCAAATCTTTCTGACGAAAATGAATGACGATAACGAGGATAGATGCCCTGAAAAAACAATAACTATTTTAAATAACTTTTAAATTTAGTTGACAAATGTAACGAGACTATCCACGTGAGACTAATGGACATTCAAGTTGACATGAAGCTCCTTTTCATCTGTTTTGTCAAAAGTATGCATGCCTTTGCAGAATATTTAATGCAATCCTCTCATTGGCCAATAAAGTATTTCAGTTGCTCATGCTGCTTGAGCAGAGCTGGATCTATACACACACAGCTCCCGGACGGTCACTTCAATCACTCTCTCTATTGAATTGATGCGCAGCCAGAACACTTCAATTGTCTTTGATAATCTTTGCCTTCATATGAGCTATTTTAACTCTGATCACATCAGAAGCTCATTCATCTGGGTTGCTTTTCTCGCGGTCCCCAAATGCCAGTTGCGGTTGATTAAACATTTCTTGAAAAAAAATAATACAGCACAATCAAGCCCAGTCTACTTTGTGTATTTTCTGTTCAGCTTCAGAAGAAGCTGGTTTTCAAAGTTTTTGCAGCCTAGTCTAGCTCTTTTACAAAAAAAAAAAAAATCAGTACAACTGAACAGTCTTTGACATGCAGCAGATGCAGGCAGTTAAGTGTTGATCCTAACAGATAGATTCTTTAGCTCAGGGAAAGAGTGCAGCAACTCCATAAAAATGAGTTACGTCATGGCTAGTAGTGACATGGGGAAAGCACCTGTGGTGCTAGCCCATTTGCACTAATGTAACAGTACAGCAATTTACAAACGTATTTTGAATGTCAGTAAACTTCAGTTAATATCGAAGCTGTCCGTTTCATTACGTTATATTCATGTCATTAAAATGGTAAAATATATGTAAATCTGCATGAGAAAAAAAAATGTTATAGCGATCATCCCTATTGATCAAATAGACCCGGACGGACGTGATCACAATAAGCAGACTCCACTGTATCATACATTGTACCTTTCACAATATTTTCTCATACTTTATGTGCAGAAATAACAACTTAGCTGGCTGGCTACAACAACCGAGACAAAAGGTTTCCATTAGAAACCCATTTTAAATTAACCATTGGAGTAACTATTTATGCCATCCTAAAAATAATGTCAAGCAAAGTAAATTGACCACTAATACAACACAACACATAACCCTACATTTCTCTATAATATTTTCTAGCTAGCTAGTCCCTATTGACATTTAGCTTTACATTGTATCTACACTACTGGGCAATTTAGATAGCTAGCTACGTTGGCTACCTATTGCTAGCTAGCCTAACTTACCTCAATTTGCTTGTGAAGGTTGGAGGATACATTTTTAAAAGCCGAGATTTCCGCGTTTTTGTTGAGGCAAAGACAACATTTCTTGATGATATTATTGCCTCTTTTACGTTTGAAAATAAAAATGTCCTGCAATTGTGGCCAAGGGTTGTCACGATTTGCTACATCTTGATCCTCTACTGGGCTGTTCATGCATGACTGATGATGAGTAGAGTAGTCGTGAGAACGGGTTGCATTTGTCGTACTACATGATGAGTGCGAATGAGTACGAATTGGCTTCCAAAAATACCTGAAGATAACCTTTGTAAAGATTTTTTTACCGTTACAAACGAAATGTAGCTGAGTAAAGAATACTTTACTTGCTGAAAAAAATACTTGAGTAAGAGTAATATTACAGCCCAAAGAAAGTAAAGCAAGGAACACAGAAAGCTGAAGGAAGTGGAGCTGTTGTCCCTTCTCTGGGCTGGGCACTCCGGGCAGGGTGCTTCCTGTCCTGATAGAGGGAGTGAGAGGAGGAAGAAATAGACGTGAAAGGAGCTGTTGGAAACAGGAGGAATAGCTGGGCACTTGGACGCTTTCAATGACTTACAATCTTATCTGAGCGTTGTGGTATGCTTCCACTAGTACAACACAACAGAGTTTGGGAGAGGGTATTGGTGCCTCTTGGCTTCCCTACCCACCGCTAGTAATGGGGATAATGAGATAGAAATGTCGAATAGTTTAGGAAATTAGAAAATACTGAGTAACGTAAGACCCCTATCAAACTTTCTAACACACACAACTTTGTATTATGCCTCTAAATCTAAAAACAGACAGTGTTCCAAGTGGCATTTCAAATGAGTTCGGGTCAGAGCTGTAATTAGTATGGCCTTGATGATATCCCACTGGTGGGAACATTTTACGTGCAGATTTCAAAAGGATTCAAATTAATTGTGAAGACCTCAAAATACATGTTTTACAGTGTACTGTACAGTATGTTTGTGTTTTATGGAAAATGTCTGTTTAATCAGAAACCTTTTTGAACATTCTCTATGCATTCAAATTGCCTGTTTGGGTATTTTGAATTGCACTTTGAGTCAGTAATGATAGATATAGACACTTACCACATAGGTTTATGTAAGTTGTCTATCTTTGTCTCTCCCTCCCACTGTCATGGTAAGACGTGCGTGAAATATTATTTATGGCATATACAGACATTGTACAGTACCACCTGTCTCTTATACAAACAATCTAAAAAAAACATTTGTAGGGGGCCTGCCTGTCTGTCTGTTGGTCTCTCTTCCACTTTCTCTCTCTCTTTAGGGTGGTGTTAGTCACATTGAGTGTGCCTGTGGGAATCTCTGGTGGAGCTGTATGTAAACATGACCTCCTCTTTCTCTGGATCTCTGGATGTGGCTCCCTGGCCCTGGCTCCTTGGCTCTGGCTTTGGGATGATAGTTGGACTTGGCATCATGAAGTGAATTCAGGAAGTTTATCTTGTCAGGACAGTTGGTTATCCTGTTGAACTTCGAGGGACTCTTTGTTGGACTGCTTAATTTGTCATCTACACTATATTCATTTATTCCTCTTTCTCAATACTCTGTTGACCTGAAATTTAAGTATCACACACCTCATGTTTCTGTGAACTAGGTCTATGTTGGATAAAACAGATGTTTTCACACACACACACACACACACACACAAACCCAAACACACACACATGCGCATGAACATACGCACACACACACACCACAGTCATGTCTGAAACTTTTTGGGAGTAAACTAAGCATGTCTCCAAACAAATAATTGTGGTTTTGCACCGTAGTTAGATGGTAGCACAGCCTCTTAATTAGAGGGGAGCAATAATGAGAATGTAGGAGTCATTTGGGAACCAACTTCTCAAACAGAAAGAGGGGCTTTTGTCTGAAGTCTGTTGTGTTTGATCTCCCTGGAATCCAAAAGTGAGAAAAAGAACCCAGCTCAGAACAGAAGCTGTTCTCAATACTTTCTCTGTAGTCATGGGAATACTCTCTTTGAGAGTGTAAAGGAGGGCACACTTTATTTGGGACAAATTAAAGATTAAGACAGGATATAACATTTTGCTGTATGTCTGTTGTACTGCTGGTCCTTTGAAAAAACTGACTCAGAGTGATCACAATGACAGGTAGTGACAGCCAAAGTGGAGGCTTTCTAACACAGCCTGAACTAATGTAATCATCGGTGTCAACAAGCACAACATATGATACAACATACTTTATTTTCCACTTGGTCCTCTATTTACAGTGATCCCAGGTCAGAGGAACACATCAGTGGGTGTGCAACCCCTTTGAAGGACTGAGTTTGACCTCTTTGGAGTAAGAGAACTAGACTGCTTTAGTCTGGGACATTTATTTCAAAGAACATTTATTGTCCGTCCACAACAAGTTATGCAATAGTTACTTTGATATTTCTTCAAAAGATTCCAACTAAGAATCTAGGCTTAGTGGTGTGTCTGTGTGTGTGTTTTATTTTTGGAGTAAGTGTACATTTGGTGTGTACAGTATGTCTGTTATTTTGCTCTAGGGTGAGTGAGCTGTGCCCTGTCAGCTGTGGAAACCTCCCACACGCCCACACCTCCAGGCACCAGAGGAGAGGCCCAGTGTGTTTGCACCAGAGGAGAGGCCCAGTGTGTTTGCACCAGAGGAGAGGCCCAGTGTGTTTGCACCAGAGGAGAGGCCCAGTGTGTTTGCACCAGAGGAGAGGCCCAGTGTGTTTGGGCCAGAGTAGGGCCAGGCAGGGCGACTCAGCTCCCCCGGCTGGTATACTTCCTGCCAGGGACCACGAGGTTCATGTCTAAACTAAAGTTGTTTAATTTACTGGTCCGCCAAGTCCATACTCCCATAATACAGGAGGTTGGTGGCACCATAATTTGGAAGAATGGGCTTGTGGTAATGACAGGCACGGAATAGTGGAATGGTATCAAATACAGCAAACATATGGTTTCTGTTCCATTCCAGACATTATTGTGAGTCGTCCCCCCCTCACCAGCCTCCACTGTCCCATATTTCAAACTGGCTTTAAAGCAAAGCACCTACCTTTAGTGATAGGGGCCAGCTGTGTTTTTCACTGTCTGTTTAGCTGGTAAAAAGTTATGGTAAGTCTTGGTAAGAAGAACTCTATTGTTACATAATAAAAACAGAAGATGCATAGCAACAACAACAACAACAACAACAACAACAACAACAACAACAACAACCCAGAGAGAATGGGTGAAAACATCTCTGCATGACTTGTCACTTCTGAGGTAATAATACTATGAGCTGTTCCACTGTTAGAGAGAACCTCTTTGAAATGTGGTATAGAGTTCATTCCTTGGCCCATACATGATGCATTGTGTTTTGAATGAAACACCATGATTGCCATTAGATCCAGGTGAGTGACTTTGGTTTCGGGAGGCCAGAAAGAAGGCTAGAATAAACTAAAGTTGTGCTATTGTGGCACAGGCTTGGTTATTCATCTATATTGGCTTTCATCTTGTGACCCTTTGGTTCATAGTCTCCATTCCCTCATGATAGGGTTCAGTACGAGACTGCGCATTTGCACCCTCTCACAAACCCTCTCTGGAACACGTTCTTTCCCCTGAATGATTGCATCCACACAGCCTTACCGCTGTACACGGATGGAAAATGAGATTTGGGCCGTGACAACATGCTCCTGAGCCCATACGCCTACCCATTAAGAAGTCCAGTGAGCACTGAGCCAAAGCAACTCCAGTGTCAGGAATTAATGTGGATGCAGCCCTGCATCCGATCAGGTAGCCTCACTGACTTCACTAGAGGGCTTAGTTCCAGTGGAAAATGGAACAAAAGCAGTCCTGACAAGGCACATACTTTGCCCTGGATGAATCAGACACTGTCATCAGGCATGCCATTGTTCACATGACTTAGCATAACTAATCTGGTACTTCAGATATGTACCTCCTCTTTAGGAACATGTGTTTTTTTCTCATTGCTTTTCTAACCTTGAGGTTATTGATCTATCCCTCAGTCCATTAGCTCTGCCCCTTTGAAGGTATCTGCTCTCCCACTCCCGAATGGAGAGAACATCTGAAATCTTTATCAGTGGCACAGGGAGTGGGGGTCCCTAGTGTGTGTCTGTGTTTGCTATATGTCCCCTGACTCTCCTAGCTATCAGATCTTGCTTTAGATGAACAGATTGCTACATTAGCAAAGCCTTGACCTCATCCTCAGAAGACTGCCATTGGAAGCACAGGAAAACCTGGGATACTCATTGGCCGCATGCCAGGAACTCCTGGGTTAACCATTACAACACCAACTTAAATGTTATAACAGTAAAGTGTTAGTGAGAAAATGTTTAGATTAGGGAGTAATAGGTTAACAATACTAATGCATTTTTAAATGCTGTTGAAATGAATGTTCGATCATCTTTGACAGCCTGTAAAACATACTGAATAACCCATATGTAGCTACAAGATAGGCTTACTATTGTAAAAGTGTAGCTATTTGGTCAAACTGCTCCGGAAACAAGCCTACTAGGGATATACTTCCATCTGTGTCAGTGAGTTCTGCTGAATTCCTTTGGTTTTGCGAGCTGTGAACCAGAGGACTGAGATGGTCTGTTCAACGGGATATTCTGGATTAGACCACAGCTGTCCATCTCACAGCTTCTCCCCAGAATAAACATTTCAGTAATAACATCATCAGACACACAGGACTGCGTGAATCTAGCAGGAAGACCACAGGCGAGGTGAAGGATGCAGCTCCACCTTAGTCATCATCACTAAAACCCCCAACTATCCCAACATTGTAGTGCAGACAGGTGGCTTATACAGTAGAATGATCGATGCTCCTTTGTATAAATCGTAAATGAAAGGACAGTACTGTCTGTGGAGGCGTGTTTATGGGTGTGTTGAAGCCCACAGGTCATTATACCCCCAACTGTGAAACCACAATAAAACACACACACACACTCACACAAACACACACACAAACACACACACACACATACTCACACACACACACTCATACAAACACATACAACACACACACACACAAACACACATACAGTGGGGAGAACAAGTATTTGATACACTGCCGATTTTGCAGGTTTTCCCACATACAAAGCATGTAGAAGTCTGTAATCACATTGTATGATTTTTAAGTAATTAATTTGCATTTTATTGCATGACATAAGTATTTGATACATCAGAAAAGCAGAACTTAATATTTGGTACATAAACCTTTGTTTGCAATTACAGAGATCATACGTTTCCTGTAGTTCTTGACCAGGTTTGCACACATTGCAGCAGGGATTTTGGCCCACTCCTCCATACAGACCTTCTCCAGATCCTTCAGGTTTCGGGGCTGTCGCTGGGCAATACGGACTTTCAGTTCCCTCCAAAGATTTTCTATTGGGTTCAGGTCTGGAGACTGGCTAGGCCACTCCAGGACCTTGAGATGCTTCTTACGGAGCCACTCCTTAGTTGCCCTGGCTGTGTGTTTCGGGTCGTTGTCATGCTGGAAGACCCAGCCACGACCCATCTTCAATGCTCTTACTGAGGGAGGGAGGTTGTTGGCCAAGATCTCGCAATACATGGCCCCATCCATCCTCCCCTCAATACGGTGCAGTCGTCCTGTCCCCTTTGCAGAAAAGCATCCCCAAAGAATGATGTTTCCACCTCCATGCTTCACGGTTGGGATGGTGTTCTTGGGGTTGTACTCATCCTTCTTCTTCCTCCAAACACGGCGAGTGGAGTTTAGACCAAAAAGCTCTATTTTTGTCTCATCAGACCACATGACCTTCTCCCATTCCTCCTCTGGATCATCCAGATGGTCATTGGCAAACTTCAGACGGGCCTGGACATGCGCTGGCTTGAGCAGGGGGACCTTGCGTGCGCTGCAGGATTTTAATCCATGACGGCGTAGTGTATTACTAATGGTTTTCTTTGAGACTGTGGTCCCAGCTCTCTTCAGGTCATTGACCAGGTCCTGCCGTGTAGTTCTGGGCTGATCCCTCACCTTCCTCATGATCATTGATGCCCCATGAGGTAAGATCTTGCATGGTGCCCTAGACCGAGGGAGATTGACCGTCATCTTGAACTTCTTCCATTTTCTAATAATTGCGCCAACAGTTGTTGCCTTCTCACCAAGCTGCTTGCCTATTGTCCTGTAGCCCATCCCAGCCTTGTGCAAGTCTACAATTTTATCCCTGATGTCCACAGCTCTCTGGTCTTGGTTGGAGTCTGTTTGATTGAGTGTGTGGACAGGTGTCTTTTATACAGGTAACGAGTTCAAATAGGTGCAGTTAATACATGTAATGAGTGGAGAACAGGAGGGCTTCTTAAAGAAAAACTAACAGGTCTGTGAGAGCCGGAATTCTTACTGGTTGGTAGGTGATCAAATACTTATGTCATGCAATAAAATGCAAATTAATTATTTAAAAATCATACAATGTGATTTTCTGGATTTTTTAGATTCCGTCTCTCACAGTTGAAGTGTACCTATGATAAAAATTACAGACCTCTACATGCTTTGTAAGTAGGAAAACCTGCAAAATCGGCAGTGTATCAAATACTTGTTCTCCCCACTGTAGATAGATAGATAGATAGATAGATAGATAGATAGATAGATAGATAGATAGATAGATAGATAGATAGATAGATAGATAGATAGATAGATAGATAGATAGATAGATAGATAGATAGATAGATAGATAGATAGATAGATAGATAGATAGATAGATAGATAGATAGATAGATAGATAGATAGATACTTTATTTATCCCTGAGGGGGACATTTCTTTGTCAAGCAGCTACAACAACAAAACACAGGGCAGGTGCAAAATGCCACAACGAAAGTACACAAAAGACAGCTACACGGTACGTGATACATAGAGCGGCAGTATGAAAAAGTATAGAAATACAAGATATCTGGAGTGCAAAAAAAGCTATAAAAAGACATTGCATAGTATGGACACTATACATTGGTGGATGTTGGATGGTTCTATACAGGTCAATGGCAGAGAAATACTTCAGTAGCTAAAAATGCATATGATATGAGCGAGGTAATAATAGTTTACTTAATAGACAGACTGGCTAAATGAACAGGTAAGTGAATATTTTGCATGGTTAAATTAGCTGTACAGGTAAATATACAGTTATATTTACAGATAAGTGAATACTTGCATGGTTACACAAACTGTACAGGTAAATGACAGGAAGAGATACTTAAATAGCTAAATGTGTATATGATATAATTTGGGGTAATAATAGTAATTCCCTTACTATTATTACTACAGTCCTTAGTGCGCAGGGTTTAATTATAGACAACTGCACGTATTGCACATTCGATATACTAAAAGCAATGAGAAAAGGTGCAACTGAGAGGATACTAATATGCATTCCTGAGTGAATGCCTACGTAAGTTAGGTCCAAGAATTACTAGCAATATTGCACGTGATATGATATAACAACTGTACATGAGTATGAATATACAGACCTGCATGAATAAATAGGTCCTGAGTGAATGAGTGATGACAGACCAGAGTTACTCACGGATGGATGCATAATTGTTAAACTAGGTCCTAGCACCCCAACAGTACCAGATCTATGTTGCCGACGGCACGACACCCCGGTGAGGCATTATATAGTCTAATAGCCGCCGGCAGGAAGGACCTCCTGTAGCGCTCTCTGGCACACCGTGGTGGGATCAGTCTGTGACTGAAGGTGCTCCTCTGCGTCATAACCATGTCGTGCAGAGGGTGGGTGACGTTGTCCATGATGGCCAGCAGTTTGGCCAGGATCCGTCTCTCCGACACCTCCTCTAGAGTGTCAAGGCTCATCCCCAGGACAGAGCTAGCCTTCCTGATCAGCTTATTTACCCGAGAAGAATCACCAGCTTTAATGTTTGCTCCCCAGCACACCACTGCAAAAAAGATGGCACTGGCCACGACAGACTGGTAGAAGGTATGCAGTAGTTTACTGCACACGTTGAAGGACCTGAGCCTCCTCAGAAAGTAGAGTCGGCTCTGGCCCTTTTTGTACAGGACCCCGGTGTTACCAGCCCATTCCAGCCTGTTGTCCATATGGACTCCCAGGAACTTGTATGACCGAACCATTTCCACATCCATCCCCTGTATAGGGACTGCAGTCAGTTGTGCCTTGGTTCTCCTGAAGTCCACCACCATCTCCTTTGTTTTGCTGATGTTGAGCTGAAGGTGGTTCTGCTCACACCACAACACAAAGTCACTGATTGTGCTCCTGTACTCCTCCTCCTGCCCACCCCTGATGAACTTCTGTAGGTGGCATGTTTCAGAGTTATATCTGAAGTCCGAGGTGTAGAGGGTGAACAGGAAGGGGGCCCCTGTGTTGCTAACTGCCCGTTCTGACACACAGCTCTGTAGTCGCACAAATTGTTGCCTACCGGTCAGGTAGTCTGTGACCCAGGAGACTAAGGGTGCTTCCACTTTCATCCTCCTCATCTTCTCACCCAGTAGCAGGGGCTGAATGGTATTGAAGGCACTGGAGAAGTCAAAAAACATAACCCTCACAGTGCAACCTGCGTTGTCCAGGTGAGAGTAGGCCCTCTGCAGAAGGTAGATGATTGCATCATCCAACCCGATGTTGCACTGGTATGCAAACTGCAGGGGGTCCAGTGATGTACACACCAGGGGTCTGAGGTGAGCGAGGACTAACCTTTCCAGGGTCTTCATGATGTGGGATGTTAGCGCTACAGGTCTGAAGTCATTCAGGACAGTGGTGTGTGCCACAGGGACCCTTTCTAGGCTCAGGCTAAGGTTGAAGTGACGCTGGAGTATTCCACACAGTTGGTCAGCACAGACCCTAAGAACCCTTGGGCTGATGCCATCAGGGCTCGCCGCTTTCCACTGATGTAGTCTCTCCAGGTCTCTCTTCACTTGGTTGGTGGTGAAAGCCAGCCCCGGTGGGGAGGTGGGGGGAAGGGGGGTGTTGAGGATCAGTCCAGGGGGAGCAGGGGTGGAGGAGGGGTCACTGATTGTCTCAGCAGAGGTGTTGTGAGCAAAGTGGGGGTGGGACAGCCGTGAGGGTGTGTGGTCTGGGGAGCTGGAAGGGAGGTGGACAGGGCCAGTATCAAACCTGTTAAAAAATTGGTTCAGCTGTCCTGGGTCCCCTCCGTCTGCCCACTGTTTGACTTTTTGAAGCCAGTGATGCGTGGTTTGGGTAATGGCTAGTGTTGTAATATGGTCATATTTACATTTTAGTGAGAGATGACAGCTGTTGCCTGGGGACTTATGTTATGTTTCTAAGGCAGATGCTTGAAATTGTCTGTCTGTGTCTGAGCAGAGCCACTCTCCTGCCAAGATACATGAGAGGAGATGTCTCAGAGTCAGTCTCAGCCAGGGACCTGGCCTCGCTCCCCCATCTGGACTGACTGAGCACAAAAATATGCTTCAGATTGCTAGTTTCGCATCACTATATACTACTGTAAATGTTTGGAAAAACATTGATGTCCCTACATTTATGAAAATACTTTACAAGAGAAATAGGACAAAAACTACAGTATGTATGGTCATGACAATGTGTTGGCCTACTAATTTATGGAGTTCATTCCCTCTTACCACAATAGCAAAACTTCCCAGCTTGCCACAATAACAAAACATTATTTTTGACACAATTTCTGCTATTCCAAGTGAACTTTGAACTCACAGTGAAAATACACATACGTAACAGGATTACCGCAACAGGTAGAATTCATTAACCTGATGACCTCCATAGTGGATGAGTCATTATGATGTTTTCTCTTTCTCTTCTATCTGGCACACCCATCCCTTCCTGCTGGAAAGAAAGCCATAATAATCAGCTGTGAGAATGTAACATCATTCCACATAAATATCCTGGTATTGGAAAGAGTGAACGATAATAGCAAATTCCCTCAGGTTCATAGAAAAGCAGGTAGGTATGAATTCTGGCATACTTTAGGAGGATATGGCAGAGGATTTAACCTAAGCCATCAAAATCTATATGACAGACCCATGTTTTTTATCTTGTGTGAATCTGACAGAGGAGGTCCTGTGTTTGGGTATAAGACATGTTGAGTGCCTGTAGCTTTGTCAGTACCTCTTTCATATACTGTCCCAAGCCCTCTCTTCTCTGTGAATGTGTTGCCTGCCTGCCTTCCTGTCTGCCTGGCTGACTTTATAAGGAACTTCCTGTGTGGTGACATTAGGCACGCATCAGAGAGAAGAGGACGGCTCTGTTACGGGAGGAAGCAGTAGTGGGAGAGGAGAGGGGAGGGGCATGGGGTAATAATACTCACCAAACAAAGTTCTCAAGTCAATCCTATCCATTCACTTTATCTTTCCCATTTAATTCTCTTACACACTAATATGCTTCTTCTCTAGTGTGAATGCGAAATCACTGTAAATAGGTAAAGCCAACAAAAGCTGGCAAACTAAACAAAGCAATATGTATTGATTTTATGCACTCCCAAGCTCACCTTCTGATCCACAAACACCCATGTGGTGATCTGATCTCACAAAGCCACCATTTTTGCCCTTGAGCAAGGCACTTAACCCTAATTTGCTCCTGGGACGCCGTACTACTATGGCTGACACTGTAAAACAACACATTTCACTGCACCTATCTGGTGTACATGGCAATTAAACATATATATATATATATATATATATATATATATATATATATTTCTATTATAAAAGGGGATTAGAGCGAGCCTGGTCCATCCAGGGAAACATATCCAATGATAAGCCTGTTAGGTCCGGGGGCCAAGGCAGGCTATGGAGATTTACCAAGTCAAGCAACATGCACACTCTGTTCCCACCACGCACCTCCAGTTTCTGCCTCTATTTATTTAGCACTTCACTTGTTTCTAGTCATTGTATGGCTATGTTTGGTTAGCATGTATGGCTGTAGCTAGTTAGTTTAACCTAGTTAGGTTGAAAGGATACACACAAGGTTTTTAATGGCTAATAATAATAATAATAATAATAATTTGGTGGGTGCTTATCTTTGTCATATTTCACACATGTAAAAGTGTATATTAATATGCATATGTTAATTAAAAATGTGTTTTTTTCCCCTTTCCCAACACCTGAGAGAGAGTGGGGTCACGGCCAGGGTGATTATCAGTGTTGGGGAGTAGTGAACTACGACATCAACTAGTAAATAAACAAAATGTTGCAATAGTTCATTACTTTTTTGCCATGCAGTGGTGTAGCTAACTACAGGAACCACACACTACCTGTTTTGCAAAAAGAAAAGAAAATATGGGTGCAGTAGGCAATAATTTCCTTGCTTTTTTGGCATCAAACCTGCCTAATTTTACTTGAAAGATCCTTTTTGTGTTTAAAAGGATAAATTACACATTTTGTTAACATTTGACAACAAAGTGATCTAATCTTGCAATTTGGATGTAGTGAACTACTTTTTCAAAGTAGCTTTAGTTAAGTAAACTATATTTTTCTTAAGGGTAGCTTTACTTCTTCTAGTGTGAAGTAATTGGTAGCTTGGTAAACTATATTTTCCGATTAGCTTCTCCAACACTGGCCATCATTAACGGCAACCCTGGTTGCGGCAGGTAGCCTAGTGGTTAGGGTGTTGGGCCAGTAACCGAAAGGTTACTGGATTGAATCCTGAGCTGACAAGACAAATAATCTGTCATTCTGCCCCTGAACAAGGCAGTTAACCCACTGTTCCCCGGTAGGCCGTCATTGTAAATAAGAATTTGTTCTTAATAAAGGTAAAAATAATTTAAAAATGAGGGTTCAGTGCCTTGCTCAAGGGTAGAGTTTTCACTGTGTCAGCTTGGGGATTCGAACCAACAACCTTTTGGGTAGTGGCCCAATGTTCTAACTGCTAGGCAACCTGCCACCCTGGTGCAGGTCAGAGTTGTTCCATCAGACATTGTAACTGACATAGTGTGAATCATTTTGTAAAGTAAATAGGTATACTAAATAAACAAGAATTTTGATACACTGTAATAATTGTGTAATACATAAACAATGTCATAAAGTCATAGCTTTTTCCAGTACAATGGAACAAGTCCATTACAATTAATTCACATCTAATTTGACTGTATAGTGTCATACTTGAGTAAATGGCATGGGACTTTATGACCAGAGTAAAGTCTATAAAGACTATTGTTCCATCGTGTGAGCTGCCCTGCCACTTTTCTGACAAACACAGAGCAGGTCCCAGGTAAACAGAAATGTCCTACAGGGATCAGATAAGCAACAGCAGCCAGACAATGTGGGCACCATTCAGTTACCATGCAGAAGAATATACTGCAGAGATTAGAGTGTTTCTGTGGTGTGTTTGCTGAGTCTGCCTTTTTATCTCCCCTGGAGCCATCCCCACTACCCACACCATTTCTCTCCCTCGGACAACATTCATGTTGTCTTTGTTACACTGAGTCTAGGTGGAAACGATAAAGCACAGCTACAAACAGAGTGTTGATGGAGGCAATGGTACCTCCAGAGTATAACTGAGAGAGGTATCCCATACGGAAAAAACACATGAATTTCAGATGTGATCACATATGATCTAATGTGAAGTTAATGTGACAACATGTTAAGAAACTATAGTTTTGGCAAGTCGGTTAGGACATCTACTTTGTGCATGATACAAGTAATTCTTCCAACAATTGTTTACAGACAGATTATTTCACTTATAATTCACTATATCACAATTCCAGTGGGTCAGATGTTTACATACACTAAGTTGACTGTGCCTTTAAACAGCTTGGAAAATTCCAGAAAAAGATGTCATGGCTTTAGAAGCTTCTGATAGGCTAATTGACATACTTTGAGTCAATTGGAGATGTACCTGATGATGTATTTCTAGGCCTACCTTCAAACTCAGTGCCTCTTTGCTCGACATCATGGGATAATCTAAAGAAATCAGCCAAGACCTCAAAACAAAAAATGTAGACCTCGACAAGTCTGGTTCATCCTTGGGAGCAATTTCCAAACACCTGAAGGTACCACGTTCATCTGTACAAACCATAGTACGCAAGTATAAATACCATAGGACCACGCAGCCGTCATACCGCTCAGGAAGGAGACGCATTCTGTCTCCTAGAGATTAACCTACTTTGGTGTGAAAAATGCTAATCAATCCCAGAACAACAGCAAAGGACCTTGTGAAGATGCTGGAAAAAACAAGTACAAAAGTATCTATATCCACAGTAAAACAAGTCCTATATCGACATAACCTGAAAGGCCGCTCAGCAAGGAAGAAGCCACTGCTCCAAAACCGCCTTAAAAAAGCCAGACTAAGATTTGCAACTGCACATGGGGACAAAGATAGTAATTTTTGGAGAAATGTCTTCTAGAACTGTTTGGCCAAAATGATCATCGTTATGTTTGGAGGAAAAAGGGGAAAGCTTGCAAGCCGAAGAATACCATCAAAAAAGTGAATGTAAACTTCCGACTTCAACTGTATGTGTGTGTCATATTCTATGAATGCAGTTGTGTTCAGACAGGTTCGATTTCAGTCTAGGGTCCTCAAACAACCTCTGTCTGCCCAAGGACTGACAGGGATTAGCCACTCTGGCGCCACAAGAGGTTGTGAGTACAGAACAGCTCGTTAAATCCGTACCTGAATTTCTAACAGGAATTACCTTATATGTATGCTGTAATACAACATGCAAGTTAGTCAACTTACCGCACAAAATATATATTCCCCTCTCTCCAGTCCAACTAATACAAGAGTGTAAGACTCTCCAAATGTAACAGTGTGTGCTGTTTATTTGGTATTGATAAGCACTATAAACACCTACTCCCTGCACAATCTGTAACAATTAAAATACTGCAACACCCAATATACAATGTGCATATTGATAAAACTGACTTGTGTTATATAAGATGATAATGGCCTACTGTACAATAAAACAATTATATCAATGTTTACCAACTGTTTATTACATCTTCATAACATATCTGTAAATCTATCCTTCCTATTGTAGCCTGTAAAACACATATAATTCCCCTATAAATCCTTTTAAGTATGCATTACTAATGTAAAGTGAATTGTATTAATCAATATAGTCTACTGTGCAGGTGTTGTGTGTACAAGCCTCTAAATTGAAAGCTATGCCTTTAAGAGTGAAAGGCGGAGCCTGTTCCTGTGTTGTGTGGTGGATCTTAAAAGAACATCGGTCACAACAATAGTAATGAGAACTCTCCCAGTACAGAGTAGTTATAGCGGCAAATGTGCTGTCCTATATTTCGGCTCAGTGCCATAGAAGACTGAAGCGTATAGATTGGCCCAACTAAAGTCTACAGCAAAACAGGGGAGCAAGAACTGTCGGCAATAGAGGATTCTAAACTGGTGTAGAAGTGACATCGGATGTGAAAACTGCGAGGTGAGCTCTAAAAACAACTTGGTTTGACATGACATGTAGCTATTATTATTTTTGTGGTGTGTTGATGACGACAGCAGTGATTGATTCAATCCCTCTTATATGTGAGCCATACATTGTGTCATACTTTGACATTGTATCCCCCTGTTATATTATCTTTATTATACCGCTATCATTATGCATCTCATACTAAAGTCAATATGTTAAACAGTAAGCAATTTAAAGTTGGAACAAGTTGTTCTCCTTGTATGGTAAACATTATCATTTTAATGTCATACGAATCAAGATAAGATGGATCCTTATTTAATCACTTACGTGAGATCTGGAAACGTATATTATGGAGTGAGTCACCTTCTTGGAAAGCTCTTACAATCGATCCTGTAAAGCGAGGGGGTGTGCGCACTGCTTGTAGCACAGGTAGAGCGAGTATGGTTGCTCAGAAACCGCTGCAGGGGTGTCATAAGTGGGGTGTGAACTAATGTGTTGCTGTGCCCAATGTGTCACGAGCTAGAGTAAGGTATGTCTGAAATGGCACCCAATTATATAGGGCTTTGGCCAAAAGTTGTACACTGCGAGGAAAATGTGATTTCAGACGTGCACAAACGGGTTAATATTGTTGGTGTGTGGCTACACCATGCCTCTTGGCCTGGAGTGACTGTGCTGAGCTCTAGGTATGTGTCTTGGTCTTTTGCTAGTAGGCTATGCATGTCAGATTGTCCATCAGCATCATCATCATCATCATCATCATCATCATCATCACAAGTGTGTTAACCATTCCTCTTGTCTTCCCACACTTCAACAAATTCTATGTTCTCAGAAATAAATTGCCTGCAACGTTCCCATTCATTATTTTCTCTAACTACCCATTTGTTTAATCCTGTTGTTGCCTCTAAATACACTCAATTTAAACTATGGTTATCCACTGCCTGCATGAACTGTTTTTGCACCTGTTGCCAGAGGAAGCGCAAGCCCCTAGGGTTTCCTTACCGAGGATCAAATTGCTTCCCATCCCCTCCGAATCAAATCCAGGGCAAGGGATGGAGAGATGCCATGTTGGACAATTTTTCCCGAGCTGACATCCCGGGCATGCTTTTGATCTAGAACTTTGTTTCTGAATGACCAGCACATCAATCTATCCATTCTCTAGACCTGCTGTCTTAAGATACCATGGATGTGTTCTCACTTCCTGATGATTAATGGTTGAAGATAGATATACAGTATATTTTTCAGGCCATGCATTTGTTGTTCATACAATGCAGAAAACATATTGGATGAACTATTCCTCCATAGGAATAGCTCTACATGGCATAGACTTCTGTGAAGATAGGGTCTCCAGCATTTGTGCAGAGATGACCCCCAGGTCATGTCTAGCCCACATGTTGACACTCCACTCAATGGAAGTCAGGGGCTATGGTGTGATGCACTCATGTCCCTCTTCTTCTGGCCACAGGTTCCTAATTGAAATGAATGTCAACAGAACATGTTTATGGTCCATACATAAAACATCAAGGTGTTGTGCAGGCATGGAAATGACTGGCTATTACTAGTCTGACCTGGGATTAATGTTCTCCTGAAGACTTAATACATTGGAACATTACTTAATAATGTGCTGGTGTTCCAAATGGTTGCATTTAAATTATCACATTGAGAAAGCAAGAGAAGACTTCTTTGCAGGGTATGTGAAATTAGATATGACAGAATTTTGGCACATCCGTAAAACAAAGCATCACAATTATTTGTTCCACAGATGTGACTCGATTTCCTCTTTCTTAACCTTGCTTGCATTGTTAACTCAGCCCTGACACACATCTGACATGACACGAACATCCAGGTCATCTGACAGGACAAGAACATCCAGGTCATCTGACAGGACACGAACATCCAGGTCATCTGACAGGACACGAACATCCAGGTCATCTGACAGGACACGAACATCCAGGTCATCTGACAGGACACGAACATCCAGGTCATCTGACAGGACACAAACATCCAGGTCATCTGACAGGACCTGAACATCCAGGTCATCTGACATGACACGAACATCCAGGTCATCTGACAGGACCTGAACATCCAGGTCATCTGACATGACACGAACATCCAGGTCATCTGACATGGGGAGTGCTTGCAACACCAGGCATGTATCTCGTTACAGGAACAGTCCTGTCTAAAAGAGATCTCCAGCACTGCAGTCAAAGATACCTGCCTACTGGCTCAATCAACACTGCAGTTGTATAGAGATGCTGTCAGTGTTTTCGGTTTAGTTTAAAATTCAGGCGTTCATTTTTTCTGACATAGGAAGATGTATGACTAACACTTGACTTAAAGCCAATGGGTAATAATGCCTGTAGTGATGATCTATTATTAAAAGGCTTATCCTATCGTATTTCTATGCTGCAGTTTTTGAACCGACTGTAAATTGCTGTTTAGGCTAGACATCATTATTACATGATACTCAGACATTTTATGCACTTATACATTATTCTAAAAGTCTTGAAAGGCATTCTAGCCACATCAAAACACATTATACCTGTTGTATAATGAACAGTACTATACATGATAGTATGTTTAACAAGAACAGTCCATGTCACTAGCAGTTTTCCTCTTTTGTGTTCTGTTTCCTCTCAGCGTGAGACAATAACAAGTATTGTTTTTGTAGATTGTGGGTACTGTGTATAGCATGTACATGTTGTCTGTTGCAACTAAAGAGCGCATTATGTGTGACATGGAGCTCTCTGTCCTGAGGGCGTGCAGGGGCACAAGGGTCTTAAAGTCCCATCAAACTGAACATTTGTCATTCCACAGCCAGAGGAGCCAAGGATAATGTTTCTCCATGTTCTTTTTGAAAACCACTACCGGAGTTTGAGGCACAAGGCCACGGCTCTTTAATTAGTGGCAGGCAGAGAGGGCAGGCTAGCAGCTCTGGAAAAAAGAAAGGAGGAGGGGGAGAGGAGGGTCAGCTTTTTGGCCTCCCGTCAGGAGTTCTTTTTTCTTGTACATGGAGAAATCTTTTAGGTTCTGATATTAAATGCAAAATACAGCACCAGAGGATACTCGTCATCAGAGGATTGTGTCTCATGTTGGTGGAAATTTGTCAATGAACAAAATAGAGGATATCTAATCTTTCTTTTATAGCTGGCTCCTGCTTCGTACCCTCTTCACTTTCACTCATGTTCCTGTCTCTTTGCTGTGTTTACAGGTCCAGCAGCAGTAGCCAGCCGGGGCTAGCCGAGCATTTCCTGGCTTTGATGCGACCCGATTGTACCTGGAGCATGTCCACAGCGGCCCTGACTGCCCAGGAGATCTTTTTATCCGCAGACAGCCCGTTCCTGCGGGCCAGTCACTTTCTCAGCATGGCTGGAGCTAAGCCCTCATGGAGCCACCACCATGAGCTGGATAAGTAAGTCTCCCACGTGCAGGGTTGTATTCAGTTATATGTAATCTGATTACAAAGCAAATCCAACTAATCATTAAAGTACCAGCAAAAAATATTGTTATCAGTTTACAGATACTTTTAAAAAACTAGATTATTTCTACTTTTCAATTCAGAAAGGATGTTTGCAAAAAAATACATTATGACACCTTTCTGTTTTCTCAATGACATTCAATTCTGCAATGAAAAAAATAGCAAGTTTAAGTTTTCAGAGACTACTATGATGACACACCAAATGTGTTTGATGGATCCTTTTTGTCTACTTCAAATGCCTCTTAAAGAGAAAGTAACAGAAAGTAATCAGATTATGTTGCTGAGTTTGGGTAATCCAAAAGATACGTTACTGATTTCAATTTTGGACAGGTAACTAGTAAATATAAGAGATTATGTTTAGAAAGTAGCCTGCCCACGTCTGTCCCGTTACTAGAATATTATTTTTATTACAGTTCATATTTTAACAAGGGTTTTCCTGCAGGGATTGTTGGAATTAGCTGGGACAATTACTCAACAAAATGTGTGTCATGCCATTTTACAGCTTGTACTTCAGTATGGATGCAACACCCACGGAAGACAACCTTCAATATCAGCAGCAGGTGCCACCATCGCTCAATTCTGAGAGTAAGTACTGGACCCAGCCCTTGTAGATTCTATTTCTATGTTACCAACCACCACTTACACCCACAAACCTTCATTTTGCCCTCTGTTTTATACCCAGCCTTACGCAGAGACATTTAATACTATGCCTCTTAGCCAACTGGTCAATGTTTACTGGGAGGTTTTACTTTTTCTATAAGAATAGAAAGCCAGAATGGCTGCCAAGGGCCTGACCTGCTGTAAATATATACTGAGGAATCTTAAACAAAACCCTGAGAGGAGAAGTGCTTTCAAGTGATTAAGTTGTGCCTCTGTTGACCTCCACTCTTACAGGAACCTTTTAACCTAGAGACCCTGCTGGGAGCCTTACGAAAGTTAGTTAGTGATGTACTATGGTTGTAATTGTTCTCTGGTCGTTACCAAATGCCAATATTGATATCTAATTGGTTTTCTAACCACATTCTCTCCTCTCTCTACCTCTGCAGGACAGAAACATAGCCCTGGTGCACAGCGGTTACCCCCAAAGAAGTCCCGTCCCACCCATCTTTCCCTGTCATCCAGCACTGAGCCCTCCACCCCTAGCCCTGCTGAGGATGACCAGGTGGTCCCGTCCTTCCAGAGGTTGTCTGTGTACGAACGATGCAGTCCCCCACACACACCTAACCGGGGGGCCAAGCCCCTGCCCCCTCTCCCTGGGCGGGCAGACCTTTCCCCTGACCAGGCCATGGACAATGAGGTGGAATTCTTCACCAGTTCAGATGACAGTCGTTGCTTGGTGCCTGAGCAGTGTCCCCCTAAACCCTCTGCCTTCCGCTATGGAGCCCCCAGCCGCAGGAGCTTCAGGCGCTGTGGACAGGTTAACTATGCCTACTTTGAGGGCCCAGTGGGGCAGCAGAGACCGCAGGAGCAGCAGCGGATACAGGAGCAGCAGCGGATACAGGAGCAGCAGCGGATACAGGAGCAGCAGCAAAGATTGCAGCAGCAACAAAGATTGGAGCAGGTAGAGCAACAGCCATCGGAGCTGCCAGTGTGTCCCAGACAGCAGGACCGAGCCCAGAGGAAGCTGCGGCGCTCTCATTCCGGCCCTGCTGGCTCCTTCAACAAGCCGACGTCGCTGCGCCTGTCCTGCCACCACCGCTACACTCAGGGCATGGACAAACCAGAGGTCCCCCCCCGCGTGCCCATCCCCCCACGTCCCATCAAGACTGCAGACTACCGCCGCTGGTCAGCCGAGGTGTCCTCTGGGGCCTACAGTGACGATGATAAGCCCCCCAAGGTGCCCCCCAGGGACCCTTTGTTGTCTCAAGGCAGCTCCCGTACTCCCAGCCCCAAGAGCCTCCCCTCGTACCTCAATGGTGTTATGCCCCCCACGCAGAGCTTTGCCCCGGACCCTAAGTACGTGAGCCGGGGTTTACAGAGGCAGAACAGCGATGGGTCTCCCTGCATCTTGCCTGTCATGGAGAACGGCAGGAAGGCCAGCACCACACACTACTTCCTGCTTCCACAGCGGCCTGCCTACCTGGACAAACCTTACTTGGAGAAGTTCCTCCGGGATATGGACTGTCCGGCAGGTCGCAGTAGAGGGGCTTCAGACCCAGAGTGGGATTGTCAGACCAGGAGGAAAGCACAGGTGGATTTAGTTTGACCTGGAGGAGACTAGTTAGGGAAGGACTCCACTGGACATGAGCAAACAAACTCTGGGCACAAAGTCCCCCAGGACACTGAAGCCTTCAAACGTTTACTGCTGCTTTAACACTGACAACGTTGGTAGTTTTACCTCAGTATTCTAAAAACATAGGGTATTTGACATACCATTTAGAGTTACTGGGACTTTTGGAATTGCAATCACAACACATTCTCTTAACGTTGTCTCTTTAACTATTGAGTGTGTGGGTGATATTTAACAATTAAACAATGTTTTTATGATTTATTATTTCAATACATTGAGTATATGTAAATGTTTTAGGGTATAAGCAGGACTTGTGCCTCATGTTCTCAGTGTTGTGTGTGTCTCACAGGTAGAGGACATTTTGTGAGGTGTATATTGTGTTTTGATATTGCTTATGTGTCTCAGAACTTAGGGACAAAGGGTCAGTAAAGCAATTATTATCTTGTGTTGCATCTATGAAGTCTAAAGAGGCCAATGTATTTAAACACTTTAAATGAAGGATTCTCCACCTACAGTACATCCCCACCCTAACTCCTATTTTGTATAAGCATGAAAATAGGGAATGCACATATTTAATGTCCTGCCTTGTTGATATTTCAGTCTTACTCAGGCCACTATGTTTATGGATGGCAGTGTGTTTCTGTGCTTCCCTCACTGGACGGAGGAGTGGAATATTGGTATGCATGTGTCCAGTACGTGGTGCAAGTGTGTGTGTGTTTTCTCTGCTGATTCTGTGACTTTTCTACCATATTGTAGAAAATTAGGTTAACAATATTTGTTACTGTTCTCTACCTGTTTTCAGCACTGCTTCCAAGTACAAGGTTGCAAAGTGTATCCTCCCTAACCCCTGTATTACTTTTTTTCAGTCTCCAGATAACTTTTTGTTGCACAAAAATGTGCCTGTTGAACATATGTGAACGTATGCTTTTCTTAACTGAATTGTATCAAAACTGTTTGGGGAGCTCAGTATTTGGTCAAGCTGTGAGTCATTGTATGGAACTAACTTGTCTTCAATACTACCTCCCAGGAGAATACAAATCAACATATTACCCAACATTCTGTGGACTGTAATCCTAAAAGAATTTGAATTTGAAGAATAAAAATTATAACCCAAATATTTCTCAATCCCTCAGTGAAAATATGAAGCGTATGAGAATCCAAACCACTACTTCACTCATTCAATTAACCATGTTTTAGAATTTTAAACACAATAATCAGACCTTTCATTATATATACACAAGTGATCGTGGACCTATATTATGCAGACCACGTGGGACTTACCTACCTGACACAGACTTTCCTGTTCTGCTCATGCATTCCTGCCTGACATGATTGCAGTGGGTGTGGTCCAGAGACTTTGGCTCCTGGCAGCCAGGAAACAATATAGATTTTATTGTTATAGATTATTCAAGAACCATCATGATGACATAGTAAATGTAGCAAGTGCATGGAAGTAATCTTGGATATAAAACATGGTGTTCCAATCCAATGGTCACTTCAGTACATTTTTCCCTCAAGGGCAAAGGGAAAACAAACCTAACAGAGGCCATAATGTTTTTATATTTAATGTATAAGAAATTGTTTACATAGTACACTTTAATGTTATTTAACCTTAACCTATTCCCATGTCTTAAACAATGAAATCAAAATGAAGACTTTAGTTCATCGAGAATAATTGACATTATCTGCTGTGGTGAAACAAATGCACTGGGAGTAAAGAACAGTATGCTATGTCACAGTATTTAACATAATTCGACATGTCATTATGAATAGTTGATCAATGTATCAGTCTTTAAAGGAGAAAATAAAATGACTTATTTATGAATCAGTCTTTGTTCTGTGTTAGTTGCATGTGTTGAATGGTGTGAGATGAACTCTGATTCAGCTGTTTGGCCTGTTTTATCACCCACACCCTCATGCAGCGCCTCATTACAGCTGGCACAAGTCCAAACACACAGCAGAGTGACTTACTTAGACAGACAGGTATACCTTACCTTACCTTCCCCTTCCTGGTTTAAAGTATGACTCTTTCCCCCAAAGCTACCTGTTGAGCAACTTAGAGACTAAGTATCCTGGTGGCTCAGGTCTTCAGTGAATCATGTTTTCGTGTTTCACTGTGGCAGTCCATAGTTTGAATGATGACTGGAAGAGTTCTCTTCTTATTTGAAAATATTTGTCAGTGCAGTCACTTATTTATAAGACAGCTAAACACACAAAGCAGAAGTAATGAAATGATTAGTTAGTGAGTCCAGACTCGAACCCAAGTTGTCAAGAATCCACAGTTTGTTTGTATTGTTTATCGTTCTACAGTACACCTGTCAATCAACTGATCAACGCATCCCACTGCATGCTGTAGCCCTGTTAATGAGGTGGTAACACGATACCATTTAGTATGTTCATTGTCATAGGGACAACTGCAAATAATACTTAAATGTACATACAATAAAAACAAACAGCAAACGCTGTTTAGCCTGCACATATTTTACAGCATGACATTGCTTGCCTCGTTGCTCAAGTGGTTTGCAAGTTGGTTGTCCATTCCTTTGTATCTTATTTTTCACTGTGCTCATCTCTCTGTCTGTCCTGTGAAACTATTTGCAATGCATCAATGCAACAATGTTATTGTAATATATAGGACACTGAGGCAGGGATGTGAGTAGAAGAACCACGTTTATCTGATGTCGTGGGTCAAGTACAAGTACAGATGATCACATGTAATAATTAGTATCAGTGCCAGGCTCATACACACTCACAACATAACAATTATCATCACATTGTTAATATTGTCTTTTCAATGTCTTCTTTTTTCTTTTCTTTTTTGAATGAGAGAGAAGACGAGTAGGCGGTCAGTACAATGCAATACACTTTAGTGAACTATTAACTGATGTTTTTTCATTATAAACACTATGACAGATATATATTTTTTATTTTTTTCAATTTTTTCAGTATAGTATTTTGAATACTGGTAGTTTTGGCATTCTGGTAGGTCTTCCATAACGAGTTGATTTCAGTGGTTACTTTGTTGCTTCCCACTGTTTGTTTTGATGTTGTTGGAGCTGGAGAACACACAGGTAAGTCGTTTTCTTCCAGGATGACACTTGTTTCAGGTTCTCTTTCCACAGGAAAAGGTCAAGTCTATTATGGTTTCTGAGTGTGTCTCTGGGTGTGTTGTTTCATGTGTTTTTAACAGGTTTCCGGTTCCTTCTGCAGATTATCTCGTTTTGTCTTTGTACTATGTATGACCTCGGCTGGCCAGGTTTTCCAAGTACAATTGCTGGTTGCCATTAGTTGTCTTGTCTGATTATGACTCGTTCTCCTTCCTTCATGACCGAAACCTTTTGTGGTCAAAGTAGTGTTTTTGTCTCTGCTTGTGAAACAGCTCCTGACATGCTGATAGAGTCCTGGCTTCAACAGTCTTTTTCATATTTGTCTTCAGTCTCCTTCTCATTAGTAGTTGTCCATCCAGGGGTGTGTTTCTGTGTGTTTCTCAAGCTCTCTCTGGGATTGCATGTAAATGAGGGGCTCTCTTTGGTTGTTGCTGTTGTGTGTGTTGCAGACTGGACATTTTGCTACATCTTCAATCTGTTTAGCCATGCCTGGCCAGAACAGAACATCCCTTGATCGTTCCTTACATTTTACGATTCCCATGTGTGCTTAATGGATTTTTCAGATAATTTCTTCTCTCATTTTCTGTGGAATAAACAGTAGTCAATCTCAGTATGTCAAGTACTCTCTGAAGGTCCAGTAGTGCTGTATTTTCTTTGCAACTTTGCTTCTCGTGTCTGGCCATCTGTTTTTAAATGTTTCTGTGACCAGTCTTAACTCATCTTCTGCTGTTTTGAATTGTTGCAGTTTCTCTTCTGAACAAGGAAGTTGTTGAGCGATGAAGTTAACATCCTGCTCACCATCCAGCAATTTCTCTCTGTTCCTCCAGGTATGCTCGGCTCAGTGCATCAGCGATGTGCATCTCCTTTCCTGGTTTGTATGTAAAGTGTAGACTGTATCTCTGCGGTCTGGCTGGTGCTTTCTGGAGAGACCTCTTCAACATTATTTCCAAGGGCTTGTGGTCTGCCTCCAGTTGGATCTGTTTTCCATAATAGTATTGATTAGTATCTCTTTTAACAGCCTGTGAGGGACATTGGCCCATATGCAATTGGCTGACCATCTTGCAGGATCACGGCTCCCAAGCCTTCTGAGCTTGCATTCACAGATAGTATCACTGTTTTTTTCACATTGTAGTACTTTAACACTGGTGCATTGCTTTCAAGTGTTTTCAAGCTCTGTTTTTGTGCAGACTCCTAGTGCCACTGAACGTCTCCTTCCAGCAGTTGTCTCAGTGGTGCGCTGACATCTGAGAGATTTAGGATGAACTTTGCGAGATGCAACAACTGCAACATTCCCATGAACCTCTGAAGCTCTTCTTTATCCTCTGGCTCTGGCATTTCTTGTATTGCTCTGACCTTTTCCGAGTCTGGTTTCAGGCTTTCTTTTCTTAACATGTCCAATGTAGTGAATTTCTGTCGTTCTGATTTTGTACTTGTCCTTGTTCAGTTTCAAGTTGATGCTTCTCAGTCTGTCTAGTAGACGTCTCAGTCTCTGGTTGTGCTGCACTATGACATCGCCCCAGACAAGAATGTCATCCATGATGTTCACAACACCTTCCAGACCTTTCAAATGTTGAGCGAGGCACCTCTGGAACACCTGTGTAGTTGACACGATTCCGAACGGCAGTCTCTTGAATGAATACCTCCCAAACAGCGTTTTGAATATGCAGAGTCGGGAGCTCTCTCAGCATCAACAACTGAAAATACCTTAGCATTAGGAATTTCAGCAACTTCCTCTTCAATGGTACATGAAGGATAATGTTCTCTGAATGGTTTTGTTTAAATCCTGTGGGTCCATGCATACCTGTATTTTGTTTGTCACCAAGCTGTTTACCTATTCAGTAGGCTCAGTTTGCTTGACGACGATATCCATCTTTTTTTTTACGGTTCAGTTCCTACAGGCACTTTTCTAGGTAAGTGAACCACTGGTGTGACTTCTGGATCTAAATCAAATCAAATCATAAATCTAATTTTATTGGTCACATACACGTAGCAGATGTTATTGTGGGTGTAGCAAAATGCTTGTGCTTCTAGTTCCGACAGTGCAGTAATATCTAACAAGTAATATCAGTTTCACAACATATACCCAAATACACATAAATCTAAGTAAGGAATGAATTAAGAATAAATACATATATGGATGAGCGATGTCAGAGCGGCATTGGACTAAGATATAGTAGCATAGTATAGAATACAGTATGTACATATGAGATGAGTATTGCAGGATATGTAAACATAATTAAAGAGACTAAGATACCATAGAGTAGTACAGTTTATACACATGAGATGAGTAATGCAAGATACTGAAACATTATTAAAGTGGCTAGTGTTACATTTCTTAAATTTGACAGTGATTTCTAATCTATGTCTATAGGCAGCAGCCTCCAATGTGCTAGTGATGGCTGTTTAACAGTCTGATGGCCTTGAGACAGAAGCTGTTTTTCAGTCTCTCAGTCCCAGCTTTGATGCATCTGTACTGACCTCGCCTTCTGGATGATAGCGGGGTGAACAGGCAGTGGCTCGGGTGGTTGTTGTCTTTGATGATCTTTTTGGCCTTCCTGTGGCATCAGGTGCTGTAGGTGTCCATGAGGGTGGGAAGTTTGCACCCGGTAACGCATTGGACAGACCGCACCACCCTCTGGAGAGCCTTGCAGTTGTGGGCGGTGCAGTTTTGTATTTTTATTTGACCTTTATTTAACTACGCAAGTCAGTTAAGAACAAATTCTTATTTACAATGACAGCCTACACTGGGTAAACTCGGACAACGCTGGGCCAATTGTGTGCCGGTTGTGATACAGTCTTGATTTGAACCAGGGTGTTTGTAGTGACGCCTCTAGCACTGAGATGCAGTGTCTTAGACCACTGTGCCATTTGGGAGCCATACCAAGCGGTGATACAGCCTGACAGGATGCTCTCAATTGTGCATCTGTAAAACTTTGTGAGGGTTTTAGGTGCTAAGCCACATTTCTTTAGCCTCTTAAGGTTGAAGAGGTGATCTTCACCACACTGTCTGTGTGGGTGGACCATTTCAGTTTGTCAGTGATGTGTACGCCAAAGAACTTGAAGCATCACTTGTATGTGATGAACTTGTGGACACATCCTGTAAATAAATCTACATATTCACTCAAAATGCCAGACAAGCTGATCTTCCAAGTATTGCAGGTGCATCTTGTTCGATGAAATTCCAGTTCAAACACTTTCTCTTTGTATTGGCATTTGAGAGTTTTCTTGTCATTTGGCGCCATCTAGTGGCCTGAATATGTCACTAGCTTGTAGTTGTATTTTTGCAGAGAATCGCCACTCTCACTTTCAGCGTTTTTAAGTCTCTCCTGTATCCAGTTTAACAGTACGTTTCTGGTTGTTTATTTTAAGTGTTGTTTCTGTCCACTGCTCTGTCCTTGTCTCTTTCTCATTGACATTCACAGTTGCTAGCTGAGCACACATTGCATTTCACTATGTTTCACTTCAATTGTCTGTACGTGAGGAGCACATTTTGGCATAATTACTTTTTTCTGTGACACGCTTTACATATCCATGCATAACACATTTTTGGCTCATGTTTGTACCCACAACGTGAGCATTATCCCTGCATATGCACTTTGTGAACGGGTACCTCGACTCGTCATGAAGCCATTTCATCGGGCTCTGGCTCACTTCAATAGCACGGCAAATGTCTATTGCTCTACCTAACATGAGATTCGGTTATCTGAGTAATCTTGCCGCCTTGCTCATTTGTGGTTTGCACACAAGTCTTTCCTGTATCCGTAGCTATCTTTCCATTAAGTTGTACAATGTTTCGCAAAGAAAATAGATGCGACAATTGCCTGCTAGGGTGCGTTTACACTTAACTA
This sequence comes from Thymallus thymallus, assembly GCA_023634145.1. Taxonomy (NCBI): domain Eukaryota; kingdom Metazoa; phylum Chordata; class Actinopteri; order Salmoniformes; family Salmonidae; genus Thymallus; species Thymallus thymallus. Next base: position 17,678,282 of record CM042410.1, on the reverse strand, counting down.
GCTTGTGTCAATGAAAACGGCTGGACGTAATGACGTCACAACCATTTAGGCAAATTACGCATTAATACATTGGAGACAGCCTGTATTCCTTCCCACCTATCTGTTTCATGTCTCAGGTAGAAAGCCAGCATAACCGGTGATTACACCAACGCACTTTCTGTCCTCAACTTTCCCCGATAGTTAATTTGGCCTATGAAGTATGCCTGCTTCACATACAGCAATTAGCAAGCGCAAACCGCTTATTTCTTCGAATAGACTGTTAGGCCTAGTATAAAACATTTAATAAAATGTCGTATAGCTTTTGTAGCCTGTAGCTTTTCCAGTGATTTCATGAGAAGAAGAATAGCCTGTTGCTGCACGAGAACAGCTGGAAGAGAGCGGCTAGAGATGTGTAGCTGAAGTAAGAAGCTAGATATTAGGCCATTATTTGTCGTCTGGCATATCTGTGCTACTGGCACTGCGACATAGATAATTGTCAGTACAATAGGCTATATTAGATAGATGTGTAAGCTACATTTACATGTACAACATCTCATATGCATTTTATAACCTCAAATTAAATTCTTACACAAGTGGGATTTGAATTTACAGCCATAGTGGCCATTGTACTTTACCATGTCTGTGCTAACCACCTTAGTGGATCACACCACCAATTAGTGACAGCGGGGAGGGTAAATTAGATCTATTTTACAAGACCATGTGCATCTTAATTGTTTAATAATGTACGAATATAAACGTAAATGTTGTATAATCCTCCTACTTCTTTAATGCTCTGAAAGCACACAAATGTGTGTGAAACAGATATAACACATTGTGTGAATTGAAATTCGTAACATATCCGAATTGTAATTCATTATATATTAAAAGAAATGGAAGATGGACACCCACAAATGAATGCATACCAGACAAAACGTATCATATACTAAATGGAGTATCTTATATAAGCTGTTACGCCCTTATATCCCACATGTGTAACGCCATGTACAATAATTTTGGTAACGCTAGTCTCTCATCAGTAAACTTCCACAAACCCTTGTCATATTTTTTACATCCTTTAATTTCCCATAATCTTACTTCATACTCTTCCTCTTGGTTTTGAAAATATATTAAATTATCACTAGTGAAAGGAGGATCCAGTTGACCTGTTTGTTGTATGGCTATTAGAGCATTCTCCGTCCATGGTGGTTAAAGTATTTTTTGAATAAGTGTATATGGTGACTTTATGTCTGCAGCATAAATGCATGCTCTTGTTAATGCAATTAGTTCCGCAGCCTGAGCTGATGCAACTGGTAGTCTGTATGCTTCGATACATTTGCCTTCGTTTTCAACCACTGAAAATCCTAGTTCTGTCATCTGGTCTCATGGATGAACCGTCACAATATAAAATAAGATCATAATGTTCTAAGGCTGTATGCTGCAAATCAGCTCTAACGCTAGAGGTGGAATTAATAACTTTCGTACAATCATGTGTTAGTTCTTCGCTATATCAAAATATATGGGCTGTCCATGGGTGTCATTTGGGTTCTTGCATTGGAATAATATTGAATTATGCCTATATCATGCCATGCCATAATAAACATAAACATGGAAAAAATGCTTTTATTTATTTAACCTTTATTTAACAATAACCGCCTGCATTGTTTTACAGGGTCAGCCATACTGCCCTACCAAGCAAAAAGGCAGAAAAATTGCTTTTATTTACCTTGGTTTCACAGTATCTTTATGCAGTTACTGCTAACATGAGCCCCATTTTCTCCAAAACACAATACAATAGAGGCAGGATACTTGTCCACATCATTAAGCATGTATTTAATGTAGCAAAAATGACATGAACTAATTTTCGCCCAAAAGAGCAGTTACTGCCTTTTTGCTTGGTAGGGCAGCATAGTAGTACAGTTCCCCTGGAGCAAATTAGGGTTAAGTGCCTTGCTCACAGGTTTTTTACCTTGTCGGCTCAGGTATTTGAACCAGTGACCTTTCGTTTACTGGCCCAATGCTCTAACCACTAGGCTACCTGACAGGTTCAATGGCACAAAATCTCCCTGCACTATGGATTAGTTGAGCTTTCTTCGGTTGTAGCATGCTTCTTCTGTGTTGACTGAACACATTTGTCAAAGGGGAAAATGAGTTCTCGCATGTAGCTGTGGACGCCCCAAAAGTCAGTCCATGTTTCAGGGCAGTAAGCACGTTCTCACGAGTATTCCAGACACTCTTTTCCTATGAACTGGTTGCTATTAAATTAACGTTTTTGGACAGAACCTGTGGCAAGGGTAGGATTCTAGGCTAACCTGGGCTGGCTCTTCTGTTCCAAGATCATCAGGAACATCGCTCTCCTTCTCCTTTCTTTGGGTACTTTGGCGAAGCCAATTTCTGATATCTATCGTGGCAGATTAGCTGGTTTGAGCTCGCTAAATAGGCTAAGGCTAATAACACTAACGCTTTTTACAGTACCAGTCAAAAGTTTTCACATACCTCCTCATTCAACGTTTTTTCTTTATTTTTACTATCTTCTACATTGTAGAATAATAGTGAAGACTTCAAAACTATTAAACAACACATATGGAATCATGTAGTAACCAATTTTTTTTTTTTTATAATCAAAATATATTTGACATTCTTCAAAGTCACCACACTTTGCCTTGATCACAGCTTTGCACGCTCTTGGCATTCTCGCAAACAGCTTCATGAGGTAGTCACCTGGAAGGAGTTCCCACATATGCTGAGCACTTGTTGGCTGCTTTTTCTTCACTCTGCAGTCCAATTAATCCCAAACAGGTTGGGTGATTGTGGAGGCCAGGTCATCTGAAGCAGCACTCCAACACTCTCCTTCTTGGTCAATTAGCCCTTACAGAGCCTGGCTGTGCACAGTAATGAACCCGGGTCTGTAGTAACACCTGTACTGTGATGCTGTGCCTTAGACTGCTGCACCAATCAGAAGGCCCGTCCACTACACATTTAAAATAAAGTGTGAAATGAACTACCTTTGAATAGTCCTTGTATAATTATTATAATTTTTTCTTATATTACTATTTATTTTGTATTTTTTTTATTATTATTTTTTAAATGTTTGCAATTATTCTGAATTTGCATCTAACAATTTAACAAATCTATTGGCCATATGGTGTGGATGTTGACAAAACTAGTCAAAAACTACCAAAACCTATCATAAAAAAGTCTACCTATGTCAGGATTAGGGTTCAGAGATGCCTCTGGGCATCTCTATGTGACTGACAGGATCTGTGTTTAAAGAGAACTCTAGATAACTCTAAATTGTATTTGTGTTTGGTCCGCAATTAGAGGCAGCTGCTATGCATTGTCTCTAATTTGGGATCCTATATAAGGTGCTTGCCTCCCCACCTGTGTTGTGGGTTATTGTTTGTAGTGGTGCTTAGTAGTACCCTCATGGTATGATTGCAGCATAGTTTGTTGTTTTGGTTCACTTAAATAAATATGTTGAAATACTACTGCCTTGTGTCAAACTAACCAGCTGTGATAACCTATTTGTAATGCAGGAAAATAATAAACATAGAATGTCATTTTTTCAGTTCTTTATTAAAGACACAACAGAAACATCTTCATCCTTAAACGTGTTACAAAAATGACAAGATTTCACAATTAAAGTAAAATAAATAATAATAAAAATGAACAAATTAACTTTTAATTTTATGTTTCTCCAACATGCCACAAAATGAATGATAAGCATTGACAATATTACATGAATATTATATCTTATGTTTACTGTACGTGAACATTTTGAGAAAAAAAATCAACAATTGATGTAATTTATAATTGGCTATTTTGTAGATTAATTCCATCCTATTGCAAATAGTGTATTGCTCTAACAGCATTCTTTCATATAGAGCCGAATGAAATAAAACAAAGCTAAAACATGAATGTGATGCAGATACAAGAAAAACCTGCATCAGTTGGAATGAGCTGGAGAAGAATGCCCAAAACAGAGTGTGATGGAGAGGTTTTGTCAATGGCCCATGCTACCAAAGGAGTGGTAGACCTAAGTAAATAAGTAAAACATGAATGTGTGTTTATCATAATGGCTTATTCTCTTTCATTAATGATATTTCTACAGAATTTGACCATTTTGTTCTATCTTTTATATTTCATTCATTCCGTAAAAACATTGCACCTACACTATACTGTATATACAAAAGTATGTGGACACCTCTTCAAATTAGTGTATTTGGCTATTTCAGCCACACTCGTTGCTGACAGGTGTATCAAATCACCATCATAGGATGCCACCTTTCCAATAAGTCAGTTCGTCAATTTGCTGCCCTGCTAGAGCTGCCCCAGTCAATTGTAAGGTCTGTTATTGTGAAGTGGAAACATCTAGGAGCAACAATGGCTCAGCTGCTTAGTTGTAGGCCACACAAGCTCACAGAATGAGACCGTGGAGTGCTGAAGTGCATAGCACATCTATCTATCCTCGGTTTCAACACTCACTACCAAGTTCCAAACTGCCTCTGGAAACAACGTCAGCACAATAACTTTTCGTCAGGAGCTTAATGAAATGGGTTTCCATGGCCAAGCAGCCACACACAAGCCTAAGATCACCATTCACAATGCCAAGCGTGGGCTGGAGTGGTGTAAAACTCGCCACTATTGGACTCTGGAGCAGTGGAAATGTGTTCTCTGGAGTGATTAATCACGCTTCACCATCTGGCAGTCCAGCGGATGAATCTGGGCTTGGCGGATGCCAGGAGAACGCTATCTGCACCAATGCATAGTGCCAACTGTAAAGTTTGGTATTGTTCAAGCTAGGCCCCTTAGTTCCAGTGAAGGGAATTCTTAATGCTACAGCATACAATGACATTCTAGATGATTCTGTGCTTCCAACTTTTTGGGGAAGGCCCTTTCCTGTTTCAGCATGACAATGTCCCCTTGCACAAAGCGAGGTCCATACAGAAATGGTTTGTCAAGAAAGGTGTGGAAGAACATGACTGGTCTGCATAGAGCCCTGACCTCAACCCTATCAAACACCTTTGGAATGAATTGGAGTGCCGACTGCGAGCCAGGCCTAATCGCCCAACATCAGTACCTGACCTCACTAATGCTCTTGTGGCTGAATGGAAGAAATTCCCTGCAGCAATGTTCCAACATCTAGTGGAAAGCCTTCCCAGAAGAGTGGAGGCTGTTATCGCAGCAAAGGGGGGACCAACTCCATATTAATGGTCATGATTTTGGAATGAGATATTCGATGAGCAGGTGTTCACATACCTTTGGTCATGTAGTGCATCTGGTGTACAAATCTGGCCTCAAGACAACAGTTTTAGGGGCAGTCCTCAAAGTTTTCGTTATAACAATTAGTGTTCCCATTGTCATTACGCCTTGAATAAAGTGAGCTTTGGATGGAACTAGTTGACCATACATTTGAACTAGCTGTTACAGCCCTTGGGAGTTTTTTGTTTGAATTTTGATAAAATTTAACATCTTTATCACCGACTTTGGCACTACATATTCCAAAGAAGGTCAGTAACACAGGGATAAACACTATACCATGGACGGCCCCAAACAAAATGACCAAGAACATGATCTTAAAGAAGGTTCTGAAAATGTAGCTCTCAGCAGCAGACAGAACCACCACTCCACAGATAGTAGACACAGCACCTTGTATGATAGGATATCCCAAGTGAAAGACAGCATCTATAGCCTTCTCATTAGCGGTTATCTTATTGCTAGAGACAAAGGCATAGGAAATATGAGCAGAAAAGTCTACTGAGAAACCGATGCAAATTACAAGATTGATCATGGATACAGAGTCTAGATTGACATTCCACAATGCCATGAAACCAGCAACACCTACTATGACAGAGGCAATGGCAAATGTCACCCACAGAGAACATATGGGGTTGGGGATCAACATGAGGGAGATCACCAACATGGCAAGAGTGGCAACCACAATGTTTTGGATGGTATTACTAACAATGACTGCATACTGGTCATAGTATATGAAAGCAGGGTGGTAGACTTCTAAGGACTTTGGACAATCTTCAGATTTAGCTGTCTCCCTTAGCTTATTCAACATGTTCTTTTCATCAACAGATGTACTGATGTTTATTGTCTGAATAAACATACGTGAGGCATTTATTCCAGTTTTGGAAAAATTCACATCTTGTGTGAATCCTGATGATTCTAAAAATGCAGGTAATTTATCCATGAAAATTGTTCTGTTGTCAAGATCCAAATCTGCACCCCAGTTCAGATATTCATGAAGCCAAGATATGGTCATATTTTCTGCAACTATTAATCGATCCCCCAACCTTAAATGCTCAAACTTTTTGAGACAACTATCAATTTTTCTCCTGGTACATTCATCCCAATAATTAAACTCACTGTCTGTAAGAACGACCATAACATTTGGACCATACGTTGTAAAGTATTCACCTTCCTCATCATAATAGCTACCAACATACGAGCTATCAGTAGCTAAATTTTTTAAATCTATACCCTCTTCCATTTGTAAGCAACCATAGATGCTTAAGCCCAAATATCCAGCATAGAGCAGCATCACAAACATCTTTGTCCAAGTATTTGTTAGAAATGGCCCATAGTACAGCTTGAAGAAGTTGTTAATTGGCATTGGTTCCTCTTTTTTTGTAACAAGATCATAAGCTCCTCCTACACAGCAGAGATTGTAGTTTTTTGAATTGCCCTCTGGTTCTGGAACCTTCATGCAGGTCAGCCAGTGTCTGTTACCCTTTTCACGTCTTCCATTCAGTGCCAGAAATGCTCCAAAGAAGGTGATATTGTACAAGTAGCAGAACAGGACTGCTGTGCCAGTATACATACAAAAGGATTGTACAGAACCAAAGGGAGTTAACAGACCAATATAAAAAGCCAGTGCATCAGTTAGTGTTGTGATGGTGATAGAAACAGCTGCATCTTTGTAGGTGGCTGCCATGCGGTCTTCTACCTCATTATGAACTTGAGTCTGCTGCCAGCAAGAAATCATGATGAACATGTCGTCTACGCCAATTCCTGTGGATAACATTTTCAGACGTTTTGTTAGGAAATGTCAGATATAGTTTATACCTGTGCTGTGATCATACACTGTATATTATAATCTCATCTCTTCTTTGCATATCAGGTCTAAACAGGATGTCACATTGGTTCATTATATCATAATGAGAGTTTACAAGTTTACCCAGAATAAGGAATGGAGCTGTTGCCACAGTCATAGCGAAGGGCATCCCACAGTACAGCAACAATCCAAAACTGGACAGCACTGCCATACCAGCTGAGAGGACACCAAAGGTCGCCACCCACACCTTGTTCCTCACACAGTCAAGTCTGGAGATCAAAAGCACAAGAACACAACATACTATCATGTAGATAAATGCTGAGAATTTGAGTTTTTTATTAAATAGTATATTTTTTTCTAATACTGCTTTCTGATATGCCTTTAATAAAAAAGTAATGTTGGTCACAATGTGGTTTCGGCTGAATCTATCCATAACGGTAAACACTGTCATTACAATTTTCCATTGCACTGTCCTATATTCATTGATAATATAGAATGTTATTGAAATCAGAAAAGATACCTCATACAAGATGTGATTGAAAAAGTGATGGCCAGGGCATATGTCATTGAGAAGAGAGGAATGATAGAATCAGAACTCTTCTCAAACTCTTCATTCCTTGATATTGATGTAAAGTAAGATATTGTCATCTGCAAAGACAAGAAATGAACTTTAACAAATGTAAGTTATCCAGTAAACATTTTAGTAAAACAACTGGCAACACTTTACATTAAGTTACTTTTTACTATGTAACTACATTGTAATTATTGCAATACCTATGTAACATAGTAGTTACATACGTATTGCTATGTAATTACATGGTAATAGGGTTTAGCAGTATTGGTTATTACACAATTGGAACTGTGTGTAATTACACATTCCATAGTGGAACAAGAAAATATGTAATAACATTAGTAATTACACATGTAAAATAACCTTCAGCAAGTGGATGTGTAATTACACAGTCCTTGTTCCAATTGTGTAATAACTGATACCGCTAAACCCTATTACCAACAGTTATTACTCAGTGAAGTGTTACCAAACAACTCAAGTTCCAAAACCCTACATGATTTCTGTGGATCGTAATGTGAAGTTTGACCAATCAGGCAGTACACCTGGTGAGAAGACACCCATTAAAAGAATCTGACAAAAGAAATATCTACATAAAATGTTATATTTCTTCCCTAAAACTGTGTACTCACGCCTTCTTCTTTTTGCATCTTGGAAGCCGTCTCTATAAACTTCTGCAGCCACATGGTATTTCTAGTCTGGTTGTCTTCTTTTATGAAGTAAAACAGTCTAATTGCATTTGCACTTCCAATTGCTTCAGTTGATCCAGTTTTCAGTTTCACGCCACCAATTTCAGATGCAATGAAAATGTTGTCATTATATGGGTAATTAATAGTTGTTGTGGCAAGATCACTAGGAGTTTTTACAATATCAAAGATTGAATTTGAAACGCACACACCACCTTTCTTTACACAAAGTTCTGTAAATTGAAATGTTTCCACTTCAATCTTCCTCACATCCAAATCCATTTGAAGTATTTTTTCAAAAGCAGACTCCATGAGGACATTGTCTGCAGTAATTATGAGAGATGCAAAGGTCCCTTCAGTATAGAGTCTCAAACGAGAGAAGTTGTTATCATTCTGTGAAAAGTATTGTTTAACTACTAGACGTTCATGTTTGGCAGGTCCATCCATAGGAGTAAACATCTCTTCAATGTCGTTTGCTTCTCTCTCTGCAAGGAAGTAAAATCCTCCGCCAAGACCCGCAGAGATTAACATGGGAAGAATCAAAAACCACCAGGGGTTTTTCCCAACAAAGCGCCCAAATATTTCAAATCCCCTAGCTATAGGCTTCTCAACACAGTCTGTATTGCACCCAGCCATTTTCTAACTTGTGGTACTAGAAAAAGAAAAGCCTTGAATTATATATTCATCTATGTTGACATCACAGTCATAATCCATACTGCATCTGAACTTCCCCTGAAGAGTTCTCTCATCAATAGCTCTGGCTGCCCTGCTGTTGCTGTGATCCTATAACAATAAATATGGTTAAATATTAACAAATAAGGTGGTTTACCTATCTAGTTTATTATGTCATGGTGTACTGTTTCCTTATAATCGTTAAGGTTATAAGTTATAAGTTGTTAAACTGACACAGGCAGTGTTGTGTATTCCTGGATACCAAGGGAAGCCAGGCTTCCCGAGAAAATTGACAAAGAATATTTGTATATACATAAAATGATGTCTTCCGTCTCTCTGTGTTTCATATTTTTCCTTCAATTCTCAGGAGGCTGAATGTATCTCACAGGAAAAAGCAACCAAGCAAGTGAAACAGTGTCCCTCTGTCTCTTTACGTGTAGGCCATGTACCTGATGCTGTCTGGTCCAAACAAGTATGACATTGTGCCACCCGTAGCATTGAAGGTGAGAGAAGCCAGCTAGCATCTGGCCTCCCTTGTCAAAAAAAGTATAAAAAATGTGCCAATCAGTGTTAAGCTCAACTGTGGATGGTCCTGTCGCACCAAAAAAAAGTGTCAAGGGAAGCTAACTTGAATTTGGCGTCACTCCTATCATATCCCATTGAGAGTATAAGTCATTGACAGAAAAACTTGAATTGTTGCATATCATTGTGTTGTTGTCCTCTGGTGGCTAGCTAGCCAGCTAGCTAAAATTGGCCATCAATTAGCCATGACTGGAGATAGGGATTTGGACTAGTGGTTTTACTTAACTCTCCGTTCTGGCCAATGATTATGACAATGATTCTGATCCAACCATTAATTCATGCATTGTGCCCCTGGCCTGAGAGGATGGAAGTTCAACATGTAGCTAGATGTTGAAGGCTAATGTTAACTAGCTAACGTTGGCCATGAATGGAAGTTAGGCTAGTGAGCAAGCATTTTTGCCAGGTAGCCTAAAACAACAATAAATAAAAACGTGTACTGAATGACAGCGTGATAGACTGTTTCATCAACATGAAAGAGAGGAGGATGGCATTGGCGTTTCTCTACAAGTAGGGTGAGTCAACATGTTTTTCTGCTTGAACAAGCACGCATAAATCAGAACCATGGACAGCCACATCATATTTAGCTTACATTGATTGGACTAAATTGTTTTTGGTATCTTTTAGTTGTCACTGTATTAGACTAAGAAGAGGTGATTTGAGGATGTTGAAGTTGAAGTTAAAGCTTGGTCGCAAATGGGTCTTCCAAATGGACAATGACCCCAAGCATACTTCCAAAGTTGTGGCAAAATGGCTTAAGGACAATAAAGTCAAGGTATTGGAGTGGCCATCACAAAGCCCTGACCTCAATCCTATAGAACATTTGTGGGAGGAACTGAAAAAGCATGTGCGAGCAAGGAGGCCTACAAACCTGACTCAGTTACACCAGTTCTGCCAGGAGGAATGGGCCAAAATTTCAACTTATTGTGGGAAGCTTGTGGAAGGCTACCTGAAACGTTTGACCCAAGTTAAACAATTTAAAGGCAATGCTACCAAATACTAATTGAGTGTACGTAAACTTCTGACACACTGGGAATGTGATGAAAGAAATAAATCATTCTATGTACTATTATTCTGACATTTCACATTCTTAAAATAAGACAGGGCATTTTTACTAGGATTAAATGTCAGGAATTGTGAAAAACTGAGTTTAAATGTTAAGGTGTATGTTAACTTCCGACTTCAACTGTAACTGGCTGTTACATGCAATATGCTTTGTGGACAGAGGTTGCTATCCGGTTTGTGATAAAACAAAGGTGTGGTTGAATTTATTCTGCCACTGTGTCTTCTTATTGCCTCTCTTTAGGCCTATATATCATGGTCACAAGGCATATGAATGAACAGGTTATAGAGCAAACCACGCAATTATCACACATAGATACAATATGCTGAAGTACTGACTCACTAGTTCATTTGAATTTTGCATAATGGGAGAGAAGATACAACATCATATCATATAAAATAGGTAATATCATTGTTAACATGCAAAGTCTGCACTGTTCCTATCCTTAACAGTCAAACCCATTATTGATGTGAACATAATCACAGAGAGCATTTGCTGTATGAATAAATATGTAAAAGAAAAAAGTTAATTAGAGATAATTGTATTAGCTTTTTAAAACACAATTACAAACTTAAAGAGGGGAGACCGGGGTTGGTTGCCACACTTTTTACTCTCCTGTGTTCAGTATTTCTCAGCGCCAGTACAAGACTCTTCACAACATTAATATAAGACCAATGTCTTGGGTTGAACTGGGGTCATGTATGCTTGGGTCATTGTCCATTTGGAAGACCCATTTGCGACCAAGCTTTAACTTCAACTTCAACATCCTCAAATCACCTCTTCTTAGTCTAATACAGTGACAACTAAAAGATACCAAAAACAATTTGGACGGACGGACGGACAGACAGACAGACGGACAGGTAGTCTGAGACTAAGGGTGCTTCCACTTTCATCGTCCAGAGTTTAGCAGGGGGTCCTTCACATTAGCATTCAACAAGTCCAGAGTTTATTATTTCTGGTTGGGCACTTCACAAACTGTTTGAACGTGTGCAGCGTTGAGGAGAGAGATGCATGGTCAAAATCCCCTGAAATGGCAAAGAAAGCACTGGGATGCGCTGTCGGTAACCTCGCGATAACAGAGTAGATGACATCACACGCTGTGTTTGCGTCAGCGGAGGGCGGGATGTAAACAATAACAGCAATGGCCGCCGTGAATTCCCTCAGCAAATAGTAGGGTCTCAGGCTAACGGCTAACAGCTCAATTGATCATTTGAAAATAAAATTGCAATTATGTTAGCACAGCTGAAAACGGTTGTGCGGATTAAAGAAGCAATAAAACTGGCCTTCTTAAGACTAGTTTAGTATCTGGAGCATCAGCATTTGTGGGTTCTATTACAGGCTCAAAATGTCCAGAAACAAATAACCTTCGTCTGAAACTCGTCAGTCTATTCTTGTTCTGAGAAATGAAGGCTATTCCATGCGAGAAATTGCCAAGAAACTGAAGATCTCATACAGCGCTGTGTACTACACCCTTCACAGAACAGAACAAACTGGTTCTAAGCAGAATAGAAAGAGGAGTGTGAGGCCCCGATGTACCACTGAGCAAGAGGACAAGTACATTAGAGTGTCTAGTTTGAGAAACAGACGCCTCACAAGTCCTCAACTGGCTGCTTCATTAAATAGTACCCGAAAAAGCCATATCTTTCTCTATCCAGTGTCTGTGTTCTTTTGCCCATCTTAATCTTTTCTTTTTATTGGCCAGTCTGAGATATGGCTTTTTTCTTTGCAACTCCACCTAGTAGGACAGCATCCCAGAGTCGCCTCTTCACTGTTGACGTTGAGACCAGTTGAGACTAAGGACCCTGGGACTAAACACCTCTGTCTGCAACTGGATCCTTGACTTCCTTACGGGCCGCCCCAGGTGATAAGGGTAGGTAACAACACATCTGCCATGCTGATCCTCAACACGGGGGCCCTTCAGGGGTGCGTGCTCAGTCCCCTCCTGTACTCCCTGTTCACCCATGACTGCATGGCCAAGATCAAGACAAAGGAAATGATCGTAGACTACAGGAAAAGGAGGGCCGAGCCCCCATTCTCATCAACGGGGCTGTAGTGGAGCAGGTTGAGAGCTTCAAGTTCCTTGATGCCCACATCACCAACAAACTGTCATGGTCCAAACACACCAAGACAGTCATGAAGAGGTTATGACAATGCCTGTTCCCCCTCAGGAGACTGAAAATATTTGGCATGGGTCCTCAGATCCTCAAAAAGTTCTACAGCTGCACCAGGTATGGCAACTACTCAGCCTCCGACCGCAAGGCACTACAGAGGGTAGTGCGTACATCCCAATACATCACTGGGGCCAAGCTTCCAGACACCCAGGACCTCTATACCAGGCAGTGTCAAAGGAAGGCCGTAAAAATTGCTGACAACTCCAGCCAACCTAGACATAGACTGTCCTCTCTGCTACCACACGGCAAGCGGTACCGGAGCGCCAAGTCTAGGTCCAAAAGGCTTCTTAACAGCTTCTACACCCAAGCCATAACACTCCTGAGAACAGCTAACCAAATGGCTACCCAGACTATTTGCATTGACTCCCCCCCTCCCCACCGTTTTTGAGCTGCTGCTACTCTCTGTCAATTATCTATACGTAGTCACTTTACTTCTACCTACATGTAAATATTACCTCAATTACCTTGACGAACCTCCTCACATTGACTCTGTACCAGTACCCCTGTATATAACCTCCTCACATTGACTCTGTACCAGTACCCCCTGTATATAACCTCCTCACATTGACTCTGTACCGGTACCCCCTGTATATAACCTCCTCACATTGACTCTGTACCGGTACCCCCTGTATATAACCTCCTCACATTGACTCTGTACCAGTACCCCTGTATATAACCTCCTCACATTGACTCTGTACCAGTACCCCCTGTATATAACCTCCTCACATTGACTCTATACCAGTAACCCTGTATATAACCTCCTCACATTGACTCTATACCAGTACCCCTGTGTATAACCTCCTCACATTGACTCTGTACCAGTAACCCTGTATATAACCTCCTCACATTGACTCTGTACCAGTACCCCTGTATATAACCTCCTCACATTGACTCTATACCAGTACCCCCTGTATATAACCTCCTCACATTGACTCTATACCAGTACCCCTGTATATAACCTCCTCACATTGACTCTATACCAGTACCCCCTGTATATAACCTCCTCACATTGACTCTGTACCAGTACCCCCTGTATATAACCTCCTCACATTGACTCTGTACCGGTACCCCCTGTATATAACCTCCTCACATTGACTCTGTACCGGTACCCCCTGTATATAACCTCCTCACATTGACTCTGTACCAGTACCCCTGTATATAACCTCCTCACATTGACTCTGTACCAGTACCCCCTGTATATAACCTCCTCACATTGACTCTATACCAGTAACCCTGTATATAACCTCCTCACATTGACTCTATACCAGTACCCCTGTATATAACCTCCTCACATTGACTCTGTACCAGTACCCCTGTATATAACCTCCTCACATTGACTCTATACCAGTACCCCTGTATATAACCTCCTCACATTGACTCTATACCAGTACCCCTGTATATAACCTCCTCACATTGACTCTGTACCAGTACCCCTGTATATAACCTCCTCACATTGACTCTATACCAGTACCCCTGTATATAACCTCCTCACATTGACTCTATACCAGTACCCCTGTATATAACCTTGTTACTATTATTATATTGTTGCTCTATAATTATTTGTTGTTTTTCTATTTTCTTCTTATTTTTTGTATTTTTAAAAATGTATTGTTTACTTCAGTTTATTTAGTATATACTTTCTTAACACTTATTTTTTCTTAAACTGCATTGTTGGTTAAGGGCTTGTAAGTAAGCATTTCACTGTAAGGTCTACACCTGTTGTATTCGGAGCATGTGACACATTTGATTTGATTTGATTTAAATTGTAAAAGACAGTAAGTAGCCTGAGGGCACCCAAATAAAAGTAATCCACAAGTTCCTCTGGTATAGAATTGCAAATCTAACACTTTGTCATTATGTGGGTGTGGGAATGACCAAGGCGCAGCGCAGGGATAGTAGTTCGACATTTTATTTTCTCTACTACGTATAACAAACTCAAATGACGAACTACAGAACAAAAACAAACACGAATAGACTAACGTCACGTTCGCCTAAACACAACACGAACGAACAGACGTAAAAATCAAAAACACTTGCGAAATATACGACAACGACAAGGGAGGGGCTGTAACAATGGGGACATGTGAGTGTCAGGATAACTAAATGGCATGTCTCAGGCTGGACACATTGGCAGTCAGGATCTCTAGGATAAGGGGAACCATGGGGTGTTGACAACACTCGGTGGAGAAATAACCTTTTGAGTGTTCAGATATAAAACACCTAAGTTCTTCCAACTGGCATGGAAGGCGCTAGAATCTTCAAAGTTGTAAGGATAAATAGGTCTGAAAATAGTCTGAAACTAGGGTATTTGGTGCAGTGATAGCATTCAGATTCTTAGAAGTAGCCAAGCCTTTCAAACAATATTTCTAAGGGACCACACACACCGCACTGAATTTTGACCAGCCGTTGAACTGCCGTTCGTCTGCCGTTCATTTGGTGTGTTTAAGGAACCACCCGTGCTGGTGGACGTCTGACTGCCAACATTTTCGCCATGTAGGATTTATCTCTGTAATCTTATAACAATACATATGGTTACATATTAACAAATAAGGTGTTTTTACCCATACTGTTTCCTTATTAAAGTCATGGTGTACTTCCAATTTCCTTATAATCGTTAAGTTGTAAAAATGACTTGGGTACATTAGGCTGAAGTACAAGGACGCATTGATTGTCATGCCATGATACATTGTTAGAATGATGAACACTTTGTCACGATGTGGGTGTGGGAATGTTCTCTAGAATTTTGGATAACTCAAGAAATGATAGAGAAGATCTATAAAATCATATCATAAAGGATTCATATCATAAAAATAGGTAATATCATCGTTAACATGCAAAGTCTGCACTGTTCCTATCCTTAACAATCAAACCCATTATTGATGTGAAAATAATCACAGAGAACATTTGCTGTATGAATAAATATGTAAAATAAAAAATATGATTAGCTTTTTAAAACACAATTACAAACTTAAAGAGGGGAGACCAGGGTTGTTTGCCACACATTTTACTCTCGTGTGTTCAGTATTTCTCAGCGCCTGTACAAGACTCTTCACAACATTAATAGAAGACCAATGTCTTGGGTTGAACTGGGGATCATTTTAATCCTCATATCTTATTCCAACATGCACTTATTAGCCATCAAACACACTCTGTCCACTTGTGACCAACAGCCCCATTGCGAGATTGGATGTCACACAGTAGGGGGGAGTAGATTATTCATTTTGTAACAAGAAATAAAGCAATATAGCATACAAAGTCTTTCACACACCTCTCAAATTTTTTATCTGCCGTTCGTTTGGCGTGGTGTGTTTTAGGGACCACCCGCTGGTGGACGTCTGACTGCCAACATTTTTGCCGATTCTAAATGTAGAATTGGTTAGCGCTCGGTTTGCAAATCTGTTCAGAGGCAAGCACATTTATTTAACCTTTATTTTACTAGGCAAGTCAGTTAAGAACAAATTCTTATTTTCTATGACGGCCTAGGAACAGTGGGTTAACTGCCTTGTTCAGGGGCAGAACGACAGATTTTTACCTTGTCAGCTCGGGGATTCTATCCAGCAACTTTTCGGTTACGGGCCCAACACTCTAACCACTGGGCTACCTGCCGCCACATGCACAGATAGAGCCATAGTGGTGCTGAAGCAGCTGCTCCTTTGCCCTCTAGTGAAACAAAGGTGCCCTTTTGATTAGTTTTATAAAACAAATTACTTTTTATTTTATTTGTTGTCTCTTTATTCTCTTGTAACTTTAAATGCAACTAATTGCCTATTAACTACAACATCTCATAAACTCATGTAATGAATATCACCAGGTTACTTTGGAGTTACTAGCATGTGTTGTCTCACGGTCAGGGACAGAGCTGGTTGAGAGAATGCCATCAGTGTGCCAAGCTGTCATCAAGGCAAAGGGTGGCTTCTTTGAAAGAAGCTCAAATATAAAATATATTTAGATTTGTTTAACACTTTTTTGTTTACTACATGATTCCATATGTGTTATGTCATAGTTTTCATTTCTTCACTTTTATTCTACAATGTAAAAAATTGTGCAAATAAAGAAAAGCCTTTAAATGAGTAATATTCCAAACTTTTGACCAGGGGTGTATATGTATTTATTAATTATTTATCTGGCCGCCGACACCCTACAGTACCTCTTCAGACCCCCAGAGGACCCCACTTTGGGAACCCCTGGGTTAGATTGTGGCAACCACACAGCCAAGACAACGCAGGAGTGGCTTTAGGACAAGGCTGTGAAGGTCGTTGAGTGTTCCAGCCAGAGCCCAGACTTGAACCTGATCAAACAATCTCTGGAGAGACCTGAAAATCGCTGTTCAGCGACGCTCCCCTTCCAACATGACAGAGCTTGAGAGGACCTGCAGAGAAGCATGGGAGAAACTCCCCAAATACAGGTGTGTAGTCATTTACAACATTAACAATGTCTACACTGTATTTCTTATAAATACATTTGATGTTATTTTAATGGACAAAACGATTAGCTTTTCATTCAAAAACAAGGACATTTCTATGTGACCCCAAACTTTTGAACGGTAATGTACATATTACTGAAATGTGCAGATTATCACAACATACTTGTGAACTTTAATCGTTGTGGAAAATGGAATTATCAACTAATTAATTAATGGCTCAGTTAACCATTACAGTGACAGTTCTGGTTTTCTATCATTTTACAAAATGTTTAAGTTTTTAAGGTGCAGACATTTTTAACAGACAATAAACTTGAGAAGAAAATATTTTAGGTTCTAAATGTAATCAACTTCATTCTCTATTCATTTAACTATATTTAACTATGGAACAAAATCATATTTACAATGACGGCCTATCTACAGGGCCATCCCCTGGAGCAAATTAGGGTTAAGTGCCTTGCTCAAGGACACATCGACAGGTTTAACACCATGTCAGCTCAGGTATTCAAACCAGCGCCCTTTCAGTTACTGGCCCAACACTCTAACCACTAGTGTCACGGTGCGTAGTATTAATGGGACGGTATACGGAGCGCTGGTGCAGTGTCATCCTTTTTATTGAAAATGAGATGTCCTCACGAAGCATTTACAATTAAAAAGGAGAGTGAAAACAAAAACACGACTACAGAAACAAAACACGGTGACTTACTTGGATGCTGCTGGCAGTGCAGACAAACAAATGAACAATGATCCACACACAGGTGGAAATGAATGGAGCCTATATACTATCCCCAATCAGAGACAACGCTAGACAGCTGTCTCTGATTGGGGATGATAATCTCCCTAGTTAGGGTGTGATGACTTGGTTGTGTGCCTCTCTCCTCCCCTAGGTGGGAGTAAGAGGCCTTACCACAACCAAGCCATCACAACTAGGCTACCTGCCGCCTCTATCAGGCAAAGGAAAACAAACGTGAATGTCCTTTTGTGAACGATATTCCAGGCTGGAATGGGCTGGTAACACCGGAGCCCTGTACAAAAAGGGCCAGAGCCGACTCTACTTTCTGAGTAGGCTTAGGTCCTTCAACGTGTGCAGTAAACTACTGCATACTTTCTACCAGTGCCATCTTTTTTGCAGTGGTGTGCTGGGGCGCCAACATAGAGGCCGGTGATGCTTCACGGGTTAATAAGATGATCAGGAAGGCTAGCTCTGTTCTGGGGATTAGCCTTGACACTCTAGAGGAGGTGGCGGAGAGACGGATCCTGGCCAAACTGCTGGCCATCAAGGACAACGTCAGCCACCCTCTGCATGCCATGGTTATGATGCAGAGGAGCACTTTCAGTCACACTTTAGACTATTTAATGCCTCACTGTGGTGCCGTGCCGTCGGCAACATAGACCTGGAACTGTTGGGGTGTTAGGACCTAGTTTAACAATTAGACATCCATCCGTGAGTAACTCTCTGGTCTGTAATCACTCATTCACTCAGGACTTATTCATTCAGCACTCATTCATTCAGAACTGTATATACATATTCATGTACAGTTGTTATATCATATCACATGCAAAATTGTAAGTAATTCTTGGACTGAACTTACGTAGTCATTCATTCAGGACTGCATATTAGTATCCTGTCAGTTGTATCTTTTTCATTGCATTTAGTATATCGAATGTGCAATACGTGCATTTATCTGTAATTAAACCCTGTACTAAGGACTGTATTTTAAGGGAATTATTATTTTTATTATCCTAAATTATATCATACGCACATTTAGCTATTTAAGTATATTTTCCTGTCATTTATCACCCATACTATGCAATGCCTTTTTATAGCTTTTTGCACTCCAGACTTCTTGTATTTTTATACTTTTTTGCTGCACTATGTATCATGTATCGTGTATCTGTCTTTTGTGTATTTCCTTCTGGCATTTTGCACCTGACCTGTGCTTTTTCATAGCTGCTTGACGAAGAAATGTCCCCTCGGAATAAAGTACCTATCTATCTATGATTCTCAGGAAAGGTTGTCAGTACAATGTGGAACTTTGATCCCCCCTTGGCAAGCCCTGATTGTATATACTTTATGATATACCAATGAGTAACAGTCTTGACACAATAAAAAACCCCTCTTAAATCAAGTTTCTTTGAAGACATGAGAAAATGGTCTTTCACCCCCTTGGCCTTTATTTGGAGCATTTATAATCGGTTTATATCACTTATTGGGAAATTGCATCTGCATGTCCTTAGAATATTGCCATTAGTCATTTAGGATATAAAAACAATGCAGGTGAGATACTGAGCCAAAGGAACATGAGGCAGATTGAGCACCTCATACCGGAGCTGAGTTTAGAAATAAGTGCATGTATTTCAGTGTCCAGTTGGTGTGACAGAACGCCAGGATGGAGGAGGAAGAGGGAGCCATTGCAGTTGTTGGCATGGGATGCAGCTTCCCTGGAGGTTTGTCAGATTCTTTTTTTGTGATGTAGCTAGTTCTCTCAAGTGATGTAATTAATTTCAATCTACATTTTCAATCACTTTAAAGCACTTTTAGATGACGGTAATGCAAAATAACCTTTGTAAAAAGGTCTAGAATCACCAGGACTGGTGAAATGACTGGTTATTGGCTATATGCAAAGAGGGGGAGGGCAGTCATGGAATGTTTTCACCTTCTTAAGAAGCTGCTAAATTCATGTTGATTAATTAAATAATCACAATGCTAGCCATGTAAAACCTCAGACTAAACATATTAATATTATGAAACGTCAGCTAACATGGGTGCATGTCAATCTTGGATCTAAAGATCATTATAGAACGTGTTACCTTACCAGTTTTTCTTAACATCTGTACCTGTCATTTTAAATGTTTTATTTATAGACAAGCTACATTTTATTTTAGAAAAATACTGTTCCAAAAAATATATACTTAGGTTACAATTTATTTCCTATTCTGATACAACAAATATTCCATTCCAGGTGAGGGACTTGACAATTTCTGGAAGGTTCTTCTGGAAGG
The DNA here is from genome assembly GCA_023634145.1 of Thymallus thymallus. Taxonomy (NCBI): domain Eukaryota; kingdom Metazoa; phylum Chordata; class Actinopteri; order Salmoniformes; family Salmonidae; genus Thymallus; species Thymallus thymallus. The sequence continues at coordinate 17,658,081 of CM042410.1, read as the reverse complement.
GAAGAACTGTGCAGTTCCAATCCCAAATGAAAGGTTTAACAGTACTTACTGGTATGATGCTGACAACAGCAAACCTGGGAAGTCTCACACTATCAAAGCTGCTCTCATAGATGGGTTAGTATGACATTTCCCTGACCCTCACCATTTCTTTTTAGCACTGCAGTGCTACTGTTACTCAATTAATAATTCATAATTTATATAACCAAAGATGCTACACTATATTGCAGGATGATTGGTTGTGTATTTGACCAACAAATGCTTCAGATTGACTTTGTTGTATCAAAGTACACAGTGTTAATGTTTCTATTCTTAGCTTCAATGAACTAGATCTGCGGTTGTTTGGTATCACCGATGCTGAAGCCGACCACATGGACCCTCAGCAGAAAGTCTTGCTGCACTGCACCTACAGGGCATTAGAGAATGCTGGGATGCCAATGGAGAAAGCCAGCGGAACTAGGACTGGTGTATACCTAGGTAATTTGACTTTTCTTTTTTTTCTTTAAAGACAGTCCTATGTGCGAAGTTGTGATACCCTATGATTGTGACTAATATCACTTTTAATTATCTGTGAAACACTATAGGACTGATGAACAGAGACTACGATCTCACAACAGTCCAGAACAATCCAGGCTTGATCAACCACTGGACTGGCACTGGGAAAGCCATGAGTATTGCAGCCAACCGGATATCCTACACCTTCAACCTCACTGGTCCATCACTTGCCATAGACAGTGCCTGCTCCTCATCTCTTGTGGCACTGCACTTTGCTTGTCAAGCCATAAAACAAGGTAATAGTCTTTATCTAACTGTGAGCAATATATTGCTTGGCTAGCATATTATAAACATTCAACAATAACTGATGATGGTTGTTGCTTGTTTTAATATGTAGCCTAGATTTCATGTAGGCTACCCCTCTCAACCTAAAAATTGTTCCCAGAGGTCAATATAGCATCATATGTTTGACTATTTCAGCTAAATTAAAAGTACTGTTTGAGTAGAACCTGCAATTATATTAAAACATGTTTGTCCTACCAGGGGACTGCGAGATGGCTGTTTGTGGTGGTGTAAGCTGTATAATAGAGCCACAAGTCTTCGTTGCTCTCAGCAAGGCAAAGATGATTTCACCTGAAGGCACCAGCAAACCTTTCTCAAGCAGAGCAGATGGCTATGGCAGAGGAGAGGGCTGTGGGATTCTTCTACTGAAGCCACTCAAACAAGTGAGCGCTTCTTCAGTTTGCAATCTTTGCAGGACAGTCCAAACAGATTCAAACTGGGCAAGCATTTAACTAGTCTTGCCATTAAACTGTGTCTGGGAATATTTGATGCATTGAATTAACTTTCAAACTTCTAGAACTTCTAGAATATTACTAATTTAGACATGTTTTTCATCCCTTAGTTTAGATGTGTTTTTCATTCCCTGTGTTTTCCTTCGCTTAGTTTAGACGTGTTTTTCATCCCCTGTGTTTTCCTTCCCTTAGTTTAGATGTGTTTTTCATCCTCTGTGTTTTCCATCCCTTAGCACCAATTAAATTTAGACTGCAATAGGCAAGCTCTTATTTCTAATCTTTATGACTATGTTTTACTTGACAGTTTAAGTTGCAGATCTGCATATCAAATTTGATTCCAAGAGCAATTTAGGGTGGAGCCCGAAAATGTCATGTAGTGTTCCATGCAGGAAAAAGATGGCACAGACACTGGTCTGTCAAACATGACATCAACAGTTCTGTTGCATTTCAAATATTTTACAGGCCTTGAATGACTGTGACCATGTATGGGGCATCATAAGCAACACTGCAGTAAACCAAGATGGCCACACAGTCACTCCAATCACCAAGCCATCCATGGTCCAGCAAGAAGAGCTACTGCGCAGAACCTATTCAGAGTCTGACCTATCAACTGTCCAGTACATAGAGGCTCATGGGACTGGAACTCCAGTGGGGGATCCCATAGAAGCAGGCAGCATCTCCAAAGTCATTGCCAAAGCCAGACCTCCAAGTTCAGAGACACTCCGCATCGGCTCTGTGAAAGGCAACATCGGACACACAGAATCTGCAGCTGGAGTGGCAGGGCTAATCAAGGTACTCTTAATGATGAAGCATAAAACAATTGTCCCTTCACTGTTCTACTCTGAGGAAAGTGCCAGTATAGACGCTAAAGCCTTAAATGTAAAGGTTCCCACTAAAGCAGAAAAATGGGGAAATGCAGGCTCCGTCAAAAGGGTTGCAGGGATTAATAATTTTGGTTTTGGAGGCACAAATGCCCATGCCATTGTCAAACAATACAACAAGTCTCACACCCAAACAGCCAGGGTTGTTAGGTCATATGAGTATTTTGTCCTCTCAGCAGCCTCAGAAAAATCCCTTAACATGATGGTACAGGACACGGCTGAACAGATAAGTGCAGACAAAACAGTGGAACTCCAGAGTTTGTCGTATACGTCTGCCTGTAGAAGAAGCCACTTGAAACATAAATACAGAAAGGCATTCAGAACATCCTCTCTGGTTGATCTGAGAAACCAGCTAAAATCTGCTTTGAAGAAAAAGATTACCCCCTCCAAGCTAGATTCAAGGTTAGTGTTTGTTTTCTGTGGAAATGGTGTGGCCTACCAAGGCATGTGCAAGCAGCTCTTGAAACAGGAACCAGTGTTCAGAGAGAAGATCAGGGAGGTTGAGGCACTTTTCCAAAGGTACCAGAGAATGTCCATCATAGAGAGACTGGAAAGTGCATCAAATGATGATGACTATTCAAAGCCAGATGTTGTCCAGCCCCTCCTCTTTGCCATTCAGGTTGGCATTGCAAGTCTCTTCAAGCACTGGGGCATCAAACCAGATGCCATTCTTGGCCACTCTGTTGGAGAAGTTGCTGCTGCCCACTGCTCAGGTCTCGTTTCCCTTGAGGATGCAGTGAAGGTGATCTACTTTCGCAGTACACTTCAGTGTAAGGTCACGGGAGGGAAAATGCTTGTGGTCAGTAACATGACTGTGTCAGAGGTCTTGAACCTCCTTCCCTTCTACTCAAATAAGGTTTGCCTGGCTGCCTTCAACAGCCCACAGTCCTGCACCCTTGCAGGTGATGCAGAGGCTATAGACAGTATCCATAAAAAGCTAAGCAGCTCAGTCAAGAGTCAGAAACTGTTCCTCCATGTTCTTGATGTCCCTGCTGCATATCACAGCCAGATGATGGATCCCATCCTCTCTCAAATAGAGGACAGTATTGGATCTTTACAGGTGAATCATGTTGAGACAGAATTGTTCTCCACAGTGACAGGAAAAGAGGTAGAGCAGCCAGACTTCAGCACAGGTAAATACTGGGCCAGGAACATTCGAGAGCCAGTTTCATTTGAACAGGCAGTGAGATCAGCAGCTAAAGAGACAAAGAATGTGGTCTTTGTGGAGATAGGCCCTAGACGGGCTCTACAAAGGAACATCCAGGAGACTCTGGGAAATGAGACACTAGTGCTCACCTCAGTGCAGCAAAATAAAGATCATGAGACAATGCTGAACACTGTGTCCAAACTGTTTGAGTTGGGGTTTCAGGTAGACTGGGACAAGTTCTACAGAGGTTGTGAGACATCCCCAACACCTATCCCAAAGTATATGTTTGATTGTGTGAAGAAAAATGTCATCTTTGAGGCAGCACAGAAAGGTACATCAGGTAGTCATCCTGTGTTAACTCAGACAGGTAATGATGGAAAAACCTTCAGCTGTGATCTGGCCTCAGCCTCCGTTTCTTACCTGGAGGACCATCGAAACAATGATGTTGCCATTGTCCCTGGTGCCCTTTATGCTGAGTTGGGTTTGGCTGCCTTCATGGCCAGTGCCAAACCAAAGGTGCCACTCAACACACTGCAACTCAGTGTCAGTTTTCAGAGTCCATTTCTCATTACACCAAATTCTCCTGAGATGAGTGTCAAACTGGATCACATTGAAGACAAGACAAGGTTTAAGATACAATCTCCTACAGCCACATATGCATCAGGCAGCATATCATGCAAGCAAGGGAGGTTGGCTGAGGAACAGCACATCTCTCTAGACTCAGTTTACAAGAGATGCACATCAACTATGAGTACTGATGACTTCTACGATTACCTAAGTAAGAGAGGGTTTCAGTATGGTTCTGTTTTTAGAAACAAGGGAGATGTGCATTATGGTAAAGACTTGATGGAAGCCATCTCTGTTGTGACTGTCCCTGAAGAACTACTAACTCAGTTGCATGATTTCTGTATTCACCCTGTAGTGCTAGACTACTTGCTACAACTGACTCCAGTCACAATAGCAAATGCATTCATGGCAAGGCCTGGCTTCCCTGCAGAAATTGGCAGTTTGACTGTTCACGAACCCCTGCAGGCTGAAATGGTTCTGTATTTGAGAGCCACAGATGTTGCGGCTGACCATTTCAAAGTATCTGGCTGTTTCACAGACAAAACAGGTCGGGTGTTGGTTGAACTGAAGCATGTCATAGTCAAGTATCTTGGGAGCAAATCTCGTGTTGTTGAAGAGTATTTCTTCCACAATGACTTCAGTGTTGTCTCTGATGACTACAAGCCCACTAATACTCCAAAGGCATTAGTCTTCGCTGACCAGATGGGTGTATCCGAAGCTATGCATAAACATTTGAGCTCAAAGTCTCAATACATCTCTTTCACACATGCCAAGGATCTCTTGAGCCATGGATTTAAAGCACTGTTGTCACAATTCAAAATCTCTGATCTGAAAAGCTTTGAAGAAATCTTGTTTGTGTGGAGCAATGACAATGTTACCACCCACGAAACAGAGGTTATCCTAGAGAACATGGTAAGCTGCTGTGAGATGTTCCGACAAATAGTCCTGGAACTGAAGGCCATTACATTTCTGAACTCAATCAGAGCAATAACCTACCGGTCAGCAGAGAGCACGGTGGACTGCATCAGCTCAGGCTTTGCCATGTCAGGCATGACTAGATCATGTGCTGCAGAAATGGCAGATCTTTCCTTCCAGCTGATTGACATCAGCTCTGTCTCTACAGAGGACATCAGAGCTCTGTCTCAGGTCCTTGACTCATTCCCCTGCAGCAAATACCCAGAATTGGTGGTGAAAGATGGACAGATTCTGAAACCTTATATAGTGCACACTCCCACTGAAAGTAGTGACAACTCACAGGGAAATGTCCTCTCTTGGAAGTCTGAGCAGTTCATCCTTCAGACTGCTGATCCATACAGCATGACTAGCTTATCTGCCATTCCCTGTGATGTTGAGGATAAGAACATCCAGGAGAAATCAGTAGAGATTCAGCTCAGTAAGATCTGTGTTCACTCCTCTGACTTCTGTCCTGTGAGTGTCTCTGATCTGAACTTTGGCCAGACAATGTACTGGAACAAACACACATCTCAGAACCACCAGCTTCTGGCTCTTGACTTCAGTGGTACTGTCACAGCTGTAGGGAAATATGTGAGCAAATTTAAAGTGGGAGACCATGTTGTTTCATGTTATCCCATTGCTGCATCTTCTAAGATTGTGATTCCTGAAGCAGCATGCTACAAGACAAAGAGGCTCACATTTCTGAAGGAGGCACCCTGTATGTCCTACTTTGTACTTGCATGGGAAGTCTTGCATCATGCATTACCCAAAGTCAAACAGAGGTTGGGCATCATCTCATCTGTTCCTGACTCAGGTTTGACAAAGGTCTTAGTCCAAACCGCAAACAAATCAGGATGGCATAACATTGTTCTGCCACAGTTTGGTGATCAGCTTCAAAATGTGAACAAGCTTGATGCATTTGTCCTTTTGCCACCATTTGACAAATCTCAGTTTGAAAGAGCTTGCAATGTTTTCGGTGTGAAACACATTGTTGCAGTATGCGAAGATGAGATGCAATCCTCCATCTCACAAAATGTATTCAGGCGTGGCAATGACAATGTTCGCATTCAGACTGTTCAGCTGTCTAGCGTGTTGGAAAAGGGATATATCAGAGCAGAGAACCCTCACATTTACCGTTGGCTCAAATCAATGCATTTGGACAAGACGTCTTTAGATCTAGAAACCACCACCTTTCAGAGGGTGTCATCCAGTAGCATTGACTTCTTGCCTGTTGAGGAGTCTGAATCTTACTTCAGCTCAAAGATCCTACCTGTTGTGGCACTGGATAAAGATGATACCAAAGGCGCACTGTCCGCCATTCAGCTGCTGCCTAAACCAATTCAGCTTTTCCAAAAGAACTCTGTGTACATTGTCACAGGTGGTCTCACTGGGCTAGGGTTTGAAACAGTGAAGTTCATTGCACAGCGAGGAGGGGGGTATATTGTCATTCTTTCCAGAAGTAGTACCTCGCCAGACTTACAGCACGAGATAAGCAACATTAAGAGTAAGTATGGTGCCACAGTCCTAAGCTTGCAGTGTGATGTTTCAATCTCTGCACAAGTAGTGAAGACTTTAACTGCGATTGGGGAAATTTTCCCTTCTTGTCAAATCAAAGGGGTTTTCCACAGCGCAGTGGTCCTGCATGATGGGCTGATTGAAACTCTTGACAAATCTCTCTATGAGAAAGTCCTGAAGCCCAAATTGAATGGGGCCCTGAATCTGCACCATGCTACAAAACACTACAAGTTAGATTACTTTCTGTGCTACTCCTCCATTTCTGCCTTTATTGGCAATGCATCACAAACAAACTATTGTGCAGCCAACTCCTTCTTGGACACATTCTGTCAGTATCGGCGAAACATTGGACTTCCAGGGCAATCCATCAACTGGGGAGCTTTGAACCTTGGTCTCTTGCTGAACAAAGACCATTTCCAAAGATTTCTGGCAGCAAAGGGGATGATGGTCATGGAGGTAGCGGAAATCCATGAGAGCCTAGAACAATGCCTTCTGCTGAACAGACCACAGCAGGTTGTCTGCAAGTTCAGTTTTAAAAACCTGAAGAATCATGTTCTCACTCAAAATTCCTCCCTAAACATGCGTCTAGGCGCACTGGTGGATGAGGCACTAACAAAAGCCAAAGGGGTAGATGCAAGATATGACCAAACTACCGTGTCCAAGTCACCAAGTGAATATGTCAGGTCGGTGCTCAGGGAAACGCTTGGTCTTGAGAATGATGAGCTGAATGACGATTCTTCTCTCTCTGCATTAGGCATAGACTCAATGCTAGCCATGACTTTGCAGAATCTTCTCTTTCAAGACAAGGGTGTGAATGTTCCCCTGGTTAAATTACTGGACCCGAACAGCACACTCTCTACTTTGGTAGCAATGCTAAAAGAGGGTGCAAACCAGGAATCTGAGCATGGTGATGACCTTGCTTGGGGTCTGATAGATAAGAATGAGGAAGTAAATTACATGTCTACTGTACTTTAGAGACTTATTCAATCAAAATTACAGTCAGCTTAGTTCGATTTGTTTATTATGTTTAGCCATGAAGAAGGCTAACTTGAGAAATGTCCATATACACTGGGGGCCAAAAGTTTGGAATATTACTAATTCAAGGGTTTTTCTTTATTTGCACAATTTTTTACATTGTAGAATAAAAGTGAAGACATGAAAACTATGACATTACACATATGCGTACACACATGTAGTAACCAAAAAAGTGTTAAACAAATCAAAATATATTTTATATTTGAGATTCTTCAAAGTAGCCACCCTTTGCCTTGATGACAGCTTTGCACACTCATGGCATAGTTTTCATGTCTTCACTTTTATTCTACAATGTAAAAAATAGTGCAAATAAAGAAAAACCCTTGAATGAATAATATTCCAAACTTTTGGCCCCCAGTGTAAATTCCAGATTATTTGAATTATTAAATATCAAAACTGCATAAATTGTTATTCAAAGAAAATGATTGATGGAAAACTAGTGCATTATAATATAATATGGGATTTTTTACAAAAAGTGTTAACAAATTTATTGAAACATTTATCACATAACTTTGAAACAATCAGTCCTCCTTTTCTATTATAATGGTAACAAGTTCAAATATGGTGATTAATTTCCACAAAACAAATATGTATTATGCTTATATAATTCACTTTTGTAATGTCTTGATTATAGTTTGATCTGACGTTTTTCTTTCAATCTTTCTGAGTATTAAGGTTAATGTTAAAGTGTTGTTTAATTCTCCTTTCATTTCATGTTATTCTTGTTTATTCTGGTTGGTTTCAATAATCTTTGTAGCGTACAGCAGATGGAGTGATAAGTAAAATATTACAAAACTGAGGATTGGGGAATGGAATGTTAAAAGTGGAGCAGTGGTTTAGTGATCTTGAAAATATCTATCTTTAATAAACTATTAAACAAAAATGTAGCAAAATGTCCAGATCTGCTCACTTTTATGATTTACTGTATCCAACAAAATATAATTACATAAAAGAGAATGTACACTTACAATCATGTTGGTGCTAGATTATTTTTATGCTCTATCATAATAGAAAAATAGACCACATTTAAACAGGAAATTACATAATGCTGAAGACCTCCCTTGTTAATTGTAAATGTTATACTATCATTTTAGAATTCGTTATTATTATTATTTTTTTTTTTAAGTAGGAATCTGCAGGTCATTTTCACTTTGAACGAAAATAAAGGGGTTGAGCTGCCTTGGGCTGGCCTTCTGGGCAAGGTGAGTCTGCGTTAAATCCCACCTACTCTAATAACTCTGCTGCCATGGCCCCTGAGCAGAAGTGAAAGTCACCTGCAAGCTAGCCATTGATCATGACTCTCAGTTACATTACATTACACATAAGAGTCATTGGACAAAGGCATCTTCTGTACGAGGGAGTTCTGTTAAGAGCCCCTTCGCTCGGTCTGAACATTAACAGCCATCGAGTGCGGTATGATTTTGGAAACATAAGGACCTTATCTTTCATATCAGCAAGACATTATTTTCAAAAAACAAAAGGTTAACTTAATACATACAGTACCTTGTCCGTAGTTTATGCCTGCCCATACCATAACCCCGCCGCTACCATGGGGCACTCTGTTCACAACAGTGACCGCAGAAAACCATTCGCCCACACAATGCCATACACACTGTCTGCTATCTGTGATTTTTTTATTTCAGCTCATGAAACATGGGACCAACACTTTACATGTTGCATTTATATTTTTGTTCAATGTAGATATAATTCTACTTATATCACGCTATATCTACTAGTTTCAGCCTCATTGGTGCTCTGTGGAACTTCCTGAGCACTCGGTCATTCGATTCTCCCTGAAGTCTTCTTGTAAGATCCCCCTCAAATGTCAGGAGGATTAGTTGTAGCATGCTTCTTCTGTGCTGACTGAACACATTTGTCAAAGTGGAGAATTTGTTATTGCATATAGCTATGGAAGCTAGTGATGCAGTCCCCTGGGTTATATTTGCGGGGCGGGTGGGTTTAGGGCATAGCCGGGAAGTCGTTTGGGGGCGAGGGTGCTGCACCGAGGGGGGGATGCGGAATAGTTTTTTTTGCCTGCGCTGAAGACATCTATATCGGACTAGTAAAGGCCCAGTGCAATATTGTTGTGGAATAAATTTAAACTAAATGTATTTGAGTCTTTAGCAACATTTGTAACTTCAGTCTGATAATCTGATTATACTTGTGGAATATAAAAACATTTGCTTGATATATATTTTCCATCTTCTTGAAATACTTTTAAAATGCAACTGATTTTCTATTTGAAAAATGAAATGGTCTGTTCATTCCTTTTCCATTTTAGTAGATGCTCCTATCCAGAGCAATTTACAGTAGTGAGTGCATACATTTACATACTTTTTCGTACTGGTCCCCCGTGAGAATCCAATCCACAACCCTAGCATTGCAATCGTCAGCCAACTCATCACATCACATCATCACAAACCACTTGATGTCTCAATGTACTCAATTACTGTATTGTGGAAGAACGATAAAGCCTTGCGTTCCTATTTTTATTATGCATTTCACGCTGTTGGCGGTAGGTGCACTTGTTTCAGCTGGGAAGGCAAAGTGTTCCCATTTTGAACCATATCTTGTGTCTGAAGGTAGAACTGTGTCTACCCGTCAGGCCCAAATCAAGTGCACCTATAGGCATACCGCTGGCCAATCAGACAGCTCAGATCACCTTGTCTGCACAGTTTCCTCAAGCCATAGACTGTAAAAAAAAGCATTGAACGCACAGCAAAGTTGATACTATGAGATTTCAAAACTTTTAAAACCATGACTAGAGACTCAACTCATTAGATCAAAGAGCTGCTGTAAGCCTTATAAGCCACCAGCACTGCAGCTGCTATGAATGAGTATCGCAAAGTGTTCCGATAAGCTTGCATTGTTATTATTAGCGGCCTGTTTCTTTTTTAATATTGAGGAATATTTAACTTTCTCTGGTCATAGAAACAACAACTTAAATTTGTGCAAATAATGCAGTGCGACTTGAGTTTGCCATTGTGAGGGAAAATGTTATTGTCTGAAGAGATGGAATTGAATTGTTAACAGCATCTCCATCTCTTGGTTCATGCAGGTGACTGCGACCTCCTCCTCAGACCAATTGGCAGTACGCCCAGAACATTGTTCTGGGAGCCAAAAGGAGTATCTAAGTTTCAAGGTCCCAGCTTTGAGAGAAGAAGCCTCATGAGGTGTCAGTCAGTCACATGCAGGAACCAACGTTAATGATGAGTAATGAATCATGTAAATCATGCTTACATGACTTGTTTGTGTAACGGCCTCTTCAGAGTTTTCATCTATCTTGGATTGAGATTGTGAACCGCTCCGGACGTGATAATAAAGATGTATTTATTTACATTGAGTTTGAGTCCTTAGTGATGTAATATGGAACAAAATAATATTTACAATGACGGCCTATCTACAGGGCCATCCCCTGGAGCAAATTAGGGTTAAGTGCCTTGCTCAAGGACACATCGACTCAGCTCAGGTATTCAAACCAGCGCCCTTTCAGTTACTGGCCCAACACTCTAACCACTAGGCTACCTGCCGCCTCTATCAGGCAAAGGAAAACAAACGTGAATGTCCTTTTGTGAACGATATTCCAGGCTGGAATGGGCTGGTAACACCGGAGCCCTGAACAAAAAGGGCCAGAGCCGACTCTACTTTCTGAGTAGGCTTATGTCCTTCAACGTGTGCAGTAAACTACTGCATACTTTCTACCAGTGCCATCTTTTTTGCAGTGGTGTGCTGGGGCGCCAACATAGAGGCCGGTGATGCTTCACGGGTTAATAAGCTGATCAGGAAGGCTAGCTCTGTTCTGGGGATTAGCCTTGACACTCTAGAGGAGGTGGCGGAGAGACGGATCCTGGCCAAACTGCTGGCCATCAAGGACAACGTCACCCACCCTCTGCATGCCATGGTTATGATGCAGAGGAGCACTTTCAGTCACACTTTAGACTATTTAATGCCTCACTGTGGTGCCGTGCCGTCGGCAACATAGACCTGGAACTGTTGGGGTGTTAGTACCTAGTTTAACAATTAGACATCCATCCGTGAGTAACTCTCTGGTCTGTAATCACTCATTCACTCAGGACTTATTCATTCAGCACTCATTCATTCAGAACTGTATATACATATTCATGTACAGTTGTTATATCATATCACATGCAAAATTGTAAGTAATTCTTGGACTGAACTTACGTAGTCATTCATTCAGGACTGCATATTAGTATCCTGTCAGTTGTATCTTTTTTCATTGCATTTAGTATATCGAATGTGCAATACGTGCATTTATCTGTAATTAAACCCTGTACTAAGGACTGTATTTTAAGGGAATTATTATTTTTATTATCCTAAATTATATCATACGCACATTTAGCTATTTAAGTATATTTTCCTGTCATTTATCACCCATACTATGCAATGCCTTTTTATAGCTTTTTGCACTCCAGACTTCTTGTATTTTTATACTTTTTTGCTGCACTATGTATCATGTATCGTGTATCTGTCTTTTGTGTATTTCCTTCTGGCATTTTGCACCTGACCTGTGCTTTTTCATAGCTGCTTGACGAAGAAATGTCCCCTCGGAATAAAGTACCTATCTATCTATGATTCTCAGGAAAGGTTGTCAGTACAATGTGGAACTTTGATCCCCCCTTGGCAAGCCCTGATTGTATATACTTTATGATATACCAATGAGTAACAGTCTTGACACAATAAAAAACCCCTCTTAAATCAAGTTTCTTTGAAGACATGAGAAAATGGTCTTTCACCCCCTTGGCCTTTATTTAGAGCATTTATAATCGGTTTATATCACTTATTGGGAAATTGCATCTGCATGTCCTTAGAATATTGCCATTAGTCATTTAGGATATAAAAACAATGCAGGTGAGATACTGAGCCAAAGGAACATGAGGCAGATTGAGCACCTCATACCGGAGCTGAGTTTAGAAATAAGTGCATGTATTTCAGTGTCCAGTTGGTGTGACAGAACGCCAGGATGGAGGAGGAAGAGGGAGCCATTGCAGTTGTTGGCATGGGATGCAGCTTCCCTGGAGGTTTGTCAGATTCTTTTTTTGTGATGTAGCTAGTTCTCTCAAGTGATGTAATTAATTTCAATCTACATTTTCAATCACTTTAAAGCACTTTTAGATGACGGTAATGCAAAATAACCTTTGTAAAAATGTCTAGAATCACCAGGACTAGTGAAATGACTGGTTATTGGCTATATGCAAAGAGGGGGAGGGCAGTCATGGAATGTTTTCACCTTCTTAAGAAGCTGCTAAATTCATGTTGATTAATTAAATAATCACAATGCTAGCCATGTAAAACCTCAGACTACACATATTAATATTATGAAACGTCAGCTAACATGCGTGCATGTCAATCTTGGATCTAAAGATCATTATAGAACGTGTTACCTTACCAATTTTTCTTAACATCTGTACCTGTCATTTTAAATGTTTTATTTATAGACAAGCTACATTTTATTTTAGAAAAATACTGTTCCAAAAAATATATACTTAGGTTACAATTTATTTCCTATTCTGATACAACAAATATTCCATTCCAGGTGAGGGACTTGACAATTTCTGGAAGGTTCTTCTGGAAGGGAAGAACTGTGCAGTTCCAATCCCAAATGAAAGGTTTAACAGTACTTACTGGTATGATGCTGACAACAGCAAACCTGGGAAGTCTCACACTATCAAAGCTGCTCTCATAGATGGGTTAGTATGACATTTCCCTGACCCTCACCATTTCTTTTTAGCACTGCAGTGCTACTGTTACTCAATTAATAATTCATAATTTATATAGCCAAAGATGCTACACTATATTGCAGGATGATTGGTTGTGTATTTGACCAACAAATGCTTCAGATTGACTTTGTTGTATCAAAGTACACAGTGTTAATGTTTCTATTCTTAGCTTCAATGAACTAGATCTGCGGTTGTTTGGTATCACCGATGCTGAAGCCGACCACATGGACCCTCAGCAGAAAGTCTTGCTGCACTGCACCTACAGGGCATTAGAGAATGCTGGGATGCCAATGGATCTGAGAAACCAGCTAAAATCTGCTTTGAACAAAAAGATTACCCCCTCCAAGCTAGATTCAAGGTTAGTGTTTGTTTTCTGTGGAAATGGTGTGGCCTACCAAGGCATGTGCAAGCAGCTCTTGAAACAGGAACCAGTGTTCAGAGAGAAGATCAGGGAGGTTGAGGCACTTTTCCAAAGGTACCAGAGAATGTCCATCATAGAGAGACTGGAAAGTGCATCAAATGATGATGACTATTCAAAGCCAGATGTTGTCCAGCCCCTCCTCTTTGCCATTCAGGTTGGCATTGCAAGTCTCTTCAAGCACTGGGGCATCAAACCAGATGCCATTCTTGGCCACTCTGTTGGAGAAGTTGCTGCTGCCCACTGCTCAGGTCTCGTTTCCCTTGAGAATGCAGTGAAGGTGATCTACTTTCGCAGTACACTTCAGTGTAAGGTCACGGGAGGGAAAATGCTTGTGGTCAGTAACATGGCTGTGTCAGAGGTCTTGAACCTCCTTCCCTTCTACTCAAATAAGGTTTGCCTGGCTGCCTTCAACAGCCCACAGTCCTGCACCCTTGCAGGTGATGCAGAGGCTATAGACAGTATCCATAAAAAGCTAAGCAGCTCAGTCAAGAGTCAGAAACTGTTCCTCCATGTTCTTGATGTCCCTGCTGCATATCACAGCCAGATGATGGATCCCATCCTCTCTCAAATAGAGGACAGTATTGGCTCTTTACAGGTGAATCATGTGGAGACAGAATTGTTCTCCACAGTGACAGGAAAAGAGGTAGAGCAGCCAGACTTCAGCACAGGTAAATACTGGGCCAGGAACATTCGAGAGCCAGTTTCATTTGAACAGGCAGTGAGATCAGCAGCTAAAGAGACAAAGAATGTGGTCTTTGTGGAGATAGGCCCTAGACGGGCTCTACAAAGGAACATCCAGGAGACTCTGGGAAATGAGACACTAGTGCTCACCTCAGTGCAGCAAAATAAAGATCATGAGACAATGCTGAACACTGTGTCCAAACTGTTTGAGTTGGGGTTTCAGGTAGACTGGGACAAGTTCTACAGAGGTTGTGAGACATCCCCAACACCTATCCCAAAGTATATGTTTGATTGTGTGAAGAAAAATGTCATCTTTGAGGCAGCACAGAAAGGTACATCAGGTAGTCATCCTGTGTTAACTCAGACAGGTAATGATGGAAAAACCTTCAGCTGTGATCTGGCCTCAGCCTCCGTTTCTTACCTGGAGGACCATCGAAACAATGATGTTGCCATTGTCCCTGGTGCCCTTTATGCTGAGTTGGGTTTGGCTGCCTTCATGGCCAGTGCCAAACCAAAGGTGCCACTCAACACACTGCAACTCAGTGTCAGTTTTCAGAGTCCATTTCTCATTACACCAAATTCTCCTGAGATGAGTGTCAAACTGGATCACATTGAAGACAAGACAAGGTTTAAGATACAATCTCCTACAGCCACATATGTATCAGGCAGCATATCATGCAAGCAAGGGAGGTTGGCTGAGGAACAGCACATCTCTCTAGACTCAGTTTACAAGAGATGCACATCAACTATGAGTACTGATGACTTCTACGATTACCTAAGTAAGAGAGGGTTTCAGTATGGTTCTGTTTTTAGAAACAAGGGAGATGTGCATTATGGTAAAGACTTGATGGAAGCCATCTCTGTTGTGACTGTCCCTGAAGAACTACTAACTCAGTTGCATGATTTCTGTATTCACCCTGTAGTGCTAGACTACTTGCTACAACTGACTCCAGTCACAATAGCAAATGCATTCATGGCAAGGCCTGGCTTCCCTGCAGAAATTGGCAGTGTGACTGTTCACGAACCCCTGCAGGCTGAAATGGTTCTGTATTTGAGAGCCACAGATGTTGCGGCTGACCATTTCAAAGTATCTGGCTGTTTCACAGACAAAACAGGTCGGGTGTTGGTTGAACTGAAGCATGTCATAGTCAAGTATCTTGGGAGCAAATCTCGTGTTGTTGAAGAGTATTTCTTCCACAATGACTTCAGTGTTGTCTCTGATGACTACAAGCCCACTAATACTCCAAAGGCATTAGTCTTCGCTGACCAGATGGGTGTATCCGAAGCTATGCATAAACATTTGAGCTCAAAGTCTCAATACATCTCTTTCACACATGCCAAGGATCTCTTGAGCCATGGATTTAAAGCACTGTTGTCACAATTCAAAATCTCTGATCTGAAAAGCTTTGAAGAAATCTTGTTTGTGTGGAGCAATGACAATGTTACCACCCACGAAACAGAGGTTATCCTAGAGAACATGGTAAGCTGCTGTGAGATGTTCCGACAAATAGTCCTGGAACTGAAGGCCATTACATTTCTGAACTCAATCAGAGCAATAACCTACCGGTCAGCAGAGAGCACGGTGGACTGCATCAGCTCAGGCTTTGCCATGTCAGGCATGACTAGATCATGTGCTGCAGAAATGGCAGATCTTTCCTTCCAGCTGATTGACATCAGCTCTGTCTCTACAGAGGACATCAGAGCTCTGTCTCAGGTCCTTGACTCATTCCCCTGCAGCAAATACCCAGAATTGGTGGTGAAAGATGGACAGATTCTGAAACCTTATATAGTGCACACTCCCACTGAAAGTAGTGACAACTCACAGGGAAATGTCCTCTCTTGGAAGTCTGAGCAGTTCATCCTTCAGACTGCTGATCCATACAGCATGACTAGCTTATCTGCCATTCCCTGTGATGTTGAGGATAAGAACATCCAGGAGAAATCAGTAGAGATTCAGCTCAGTAAGATCTGTGTTCACTCCTCTGACTTCTGTCCTGTGAGTGTCTCTGATCTGAACTTTGGCCAGACAATGTACTGGAACAAACACACATCTCAGAACCACCAGCTTCTGGCTCTTGACTTCAGTGGTACTGTCACAGCTGTAGGGAAATATGTGAGCAAATTTAAAGTGGGAGACCATGTTGTTTCATGTTATCCCATTGCTGCATCTTCTAAGATTGTGATTCCTGAAGCAGCATGCTACAAGACAAAGAGGCTCACATTTCTGAAGGAGGCACCCTGTATGTCCTACTTTGTACTTGCATGGGAAGTCTTGCATCATGCATTACCCAAAGTCAAACAGAGGTTGGGCATCATCTCATCTGTTCCTGACTCAGGTTTGACAAAGGTCTTAGTCCAAACCGCAAACAAATCAGGATGGCATAACATTGTTCTGCCACAGTTTGGTGATCAGCTTCAAAATGTGAACAAGCTTGATGCATTTGTCCTTTTGCCACCATTTGACAAATCTCAGTTTGAAAGAGCTTGCAATGTTTTCGGTGTGAAACACATTGTTGCAGTATGCGAAGATGAGATGCAATCCTCCATCTCACAAAATGTATTCAGGCGTGGCAATGACAATGTTCGCATTCAGACTGTTCAGCTGTCTAGCGTGTTGGAAAAGGGATATATCAGAGCAGAGAACCCTCACATTTACCGTTGGCTCAAATCAATGCATTTGGACAAGACGTCTTTAGATCTAGAAACCACCACCTTTCAGAGGGTGTCATCCAGTAGCATTGACTTCTTGCCTGTTGAGGAGTCTGAATCTTACTTCAGCTCAAAGATCCTACCTGTTGTGGCACTGGATAAAGATGATACCAAAGGCGCACTGTCCGCCATTCAGCTGCTGCCTAAACCAATTCAGCTTTTCCAAAAGAACTCTGTGTACATTGTCACAGGTGGTCTCACTGGGCTAGGGTTTGAAACAGTGAAGTTCATTGCACAGCGAGGAGGGGGGTATATTGTCATTCTTTCCAGAAGTAGTACCTCGCCAGACTTACAGCACGAGATAAGCAACATTAAGAGTAAGTATGGTGCCACAGTCCTAAGCTTGCAGTGTGATGTTTCAATCTCTGCACAAGTAGTGAAGACTTTAACTGCGATTGGGGAAATTTTCCCTTCTTGTCAAATCAAAGGGGTTTTCCACAGCGCAGTGGTCCTGCATGATGGGCTGATTGAAACTCTTGACAAATCTCTCTATGAGAAAGTCCTGAAGCCCAAATTGAATGGGGCCCTGAATCTGCACCATGCTACAAAACACTACAAGTTAGATTACTTTCTGTGCTACTCCTCCATTTCTGCCTTTATTGGCAATGCATCACAAACAAACTATTGTGCGGCCAACTCCTTCTTGGACACATTCTGTCAGTATCGGCGAAACATTGGACTTCCAGGGCAATCCATCAACTGGGGAGCTTTGAACCTTGGTCTCTTGCTGAACAAAGACCATTTCCAAAGATTTCTGGCAGCAAAGGGGATGATGGTCATGGAGGTAGCGGAAATCCATGAGAGCCTAGAACAATGCCTTCTGCTGAACAGACCACAGCAGGTTGTCTGCAAGTTCAGTTTTAAAAACCTGAAGAATCATGTTCTCACTCAAAATTCCTCCCTAAACATGCGTCTAGGCGCACTGGTGGATGAGGCACTAACAAAAGCCAAAGGGGTAGATGCAAGATATGACCAAACTACCGTGTCCAAGTCACCAAGTGAATATGTCAGGTCGGTGCTCAGGGAAACGCTTGGTCTTGAGAATGATGAGCTGAATGACGATTCTTCTCTCTCTGCATTAGGCATAGACTCAATGCTAGCCATGACTTTGCAGAATCTTCTCTTTCAAGACAAGGGTGTGAATGTTCCCCTGGTTAAATTACTGGACCCGAACAGCACACTCTCTACTTTGGTAGCAATGCTAAAAGAGGGTGCAAACCAGGAATCTGAGCATGGTGATGACCTTGCTTGGGGTCTGATAGATAAGAATGAGGAAGTAAATTACATGTCTACTGTACTTTAGAGACTTATTCAATCAAAATTACAGTCAGCTTAGTTCGATTTGTTTATTATGTTTAGCCATGAAGAAGGCTAACTTGAGAAATGTCCATATACACTGGGGGCCAAAAGTTTGGAATATTACTAATTCAAGGGTTTTTCTTTATTTGCACAATTTTTTACATTGTAGAATAAAAGTGAAGACATGAAAACTATGACATTACACATATGCGTACACACATGTAGTAACCAAAAAAGTGTTAAACAAATCAAAATATATTTTATATTTGAGATTCTTCAAAGTAGCCACCCTTTGCCTTGATGACAGCTTTGCACACTCATGGCATAGTTTTCATGTCTTCACTTTTATTCTACAATGTAAAAAATAGTGCAAATAAAGAAAAACCCTTGAATGAATAATATTCCAAACTTTTGGCCCCCAGTGTAAATTCCAGATTATTTGAATTATTAAATATCAAAACTGCATAAATTGTTATTCAAAGAAAATGATTGATGGAAAACTAGTGCATTATAATATAATATGGGATTTTTTACAAAAAGTGTTAACAAATTTATTGAAACATTTATCACATAACTTTGAAACAATCAGTCCTCCTTTTCTATTATAATGGTAACAAGTTCAAATATGGTGATTAATTTCCACAAAACAAATATGTATTATGCTTATATAATTCACTTTTGTAATGTCTTGATTATAGTTTGATCTGACGTTTTTCTTTCAATCTTTCTGAGTATTAAGGTTAATGTTAAAGTGTTGTTTAATTCTCCTTTCATTTCATGTTATTCTTGTTTATTCTGGTTGGTTTCAATAATCTTTGTAGCGTACAGCAGATGGAGTGATAAGTAAAATATTACAAAACTGAGGATTGGGGAATGGAATGTTAAAAGTGGAGCAGTGGTTTAGTGATCTTGAAAATATCTATCTTTAATAAACTATTAAACAAAAATGTAGCAAAATGTCCAGATCTGCTCACTTTTATGATTTACTGTATCCAACAAAATATAATTACATAAAAGAGAATGTACACTTACAATCATGTTGGTGCTAGATTATTTTTTAGCTCTATCATAATAGAAAAATAGACCACATTTAAACAGGAAATTACATAATGCTGAAGACCTCCCTTGTTAATTGTAAATGTTATACTATCATTTTAGAATTCGTTATTATTATTATTATTTTTTTTAAGTAGGAATCTGCAGGTCATTTTCACTTTGAACGAAAATAAAGGGGTTGAGCTGCCTTGGGCTGGCCTTCTGGGCAAGGTGAGTCTGCGTTAAATCCCACCTACTCTAATAACTCTGCTGCCATGGCCCCTGAGCAGAAGTGAAAGTCACCTGCAAGCTAGCCATTGATCATGACTCTCAGTTACATTACATTACACATAAGAGTCATTGGACAAAGGCATCTTCTGTACGAGGGAGTTCTGTTAAGAGCCCCTTCGCTCGGTCTGAACATTAACAGCCATCGAGTGCGGTATGATTTTGGAAACATAAGGACCTTATCTTTCATATCAGCAAGACATTATTTTCAAAAAACAAAAGGTTAACTTAATACATACAGTACCTTGTCCGTAGTTTATGCCTGCCCATACCATAACCCCGCCGCTACCATGGGGCACTCTGTTCACAACAGTGACCGCAGAAAACCATTCGCCCACACAATGCCATACACACTGTCTGCTATCTGTGATTTTTTTATTTCAGCTCATGAAACATGGGACCAACACTTTACATGTTGCATTTATATTTTTGTTCAATGTAGATATAATTCTACTTATATCACGCTATATCTACTAGTTTCAGCCTCATTGGTGCTCTGTGGAACTTCCTGAGCACTCGGTCATTCGATTCTCCCTGAAGTCTTCTTGTAAGATCCCCCTCAAATGTCAGGAGGATTAGTTGTAGCATGCTTCTTCTGTGCTGACTGAACACATTTGTCAAAGTGGAGAATTTGTTATTGCATATAGCTATGGAAGCTAGTGATGCAGTCCCCTGGGTTATATTTGCGGGGCGGGTGGGTTTAGGGCATAGCCGGGAAGTCGTTTGGGGGCGAGGGTGCTGCACCGAGGGGGGGATGCGGAATAGTTTTTTTTGCCTGCGCTGAAGACATCTATATCGGACTAGTAAAGGCCCAGTGCAATATTGTTGTGGAATAAATTTAAACTAAATGTATTTGAGTCTTTAGCAACATTTGTAACTTCAGTCTGATAATCTGATTATACTTGTGGAATATAAAAACATTTGCTTGATATATGTTTTCCATCTTCTTGAAATACTTTTAAAATGCAACTGATTTTCTATTTGAAAAATGAAATGGTCTGTTCATTCCTTTTCCATTTTAGTAGATGCTCCTATCCAGAGCAATTTACAGTAGTGAGTGCATACATTTACATACTTTTTCGTACTGGTCCCCCGTGAGAATCCAATCCACAACCCTAGCATTGCAATCGTCAGCCAACTCATCACATCACATCATCACAAACCACTTGATGTCTCAATGTACTCAATTACTGTATTGTGGAAGAACGATAAAGCCTTGCGTTCCTATTTTTATTATGCATTTCACGCTGTTGGCGGTAGGTGCACTTGTTTCAGCTGGGAAGGCAAAGTGTTCCCATTTTGAACCATATCTTGTGTCTGAAGGTAGAACTGTGTCTACCCGTCAGGCCCAAATCAAGTGCACCTATAGGCATACCGCTGGCCAATCAGACAGCTCAGATCACCTTGTCTGCACAGTTTCCTCAAGCCATAGACTGTAAAAAAAAGCATTGAACGCACAGCAAAGTTGATACTATGAGATTTCAAAACTTTTAAAACCATGACTAGAGACTCAACTCATTAGATCAAAGAGCTGCTGTAAGCCTTATAAGCCACCAGCACTGCAGCTGCTATGAATGAGTATCGCAAAGTGTTCCGATAAGCTTGCATTGTTATTATTAGCGGCCTGTTTCTTTTTTAATATTGAGGAATATTTAACTTTCTCTGGTCATAGAAACAACAACTTAAATTTGTGCAAATAATGCAGTGCGACTTGAGTTTGCCATTGTGAGGGAAAATGTTATTGTCTGAAGAGATGGAATTGAATTGTTAACAGCATCTCCATCTCTTGGTTCATGCAGGTGACTGCGACCTCCTCCTCAGACCAATTGGCAGTACGCCCAGAACATTGTTCTGGGAGCCAAAAGGAGTATCTAAGTTTCAAGGTCCCAGCTTTGAGAGAAGAAGCCTCATGAGGTGTCAGTCAGTCACATGCAGGA
This sequence comes from Thymallus thymallus, assembly GCA_023634145.1. Taxonomy (NCBI): domain Eukaryota; kingdom Metazoa; phylum Chordata; class Actinopteri; order Salmoniformes; family Salmonidae; genus Thymallus; species Thymallus thymallus. Next base: position 17,636,588 of record CM042410.1, on the reverse strand, counting down.
ACCAACGTTAATGATGAGTAATGAATCATGTAAATCATGCTTACATGACTTGTTTGTGTAACGGCCTCTTCAGAGTTTTCATCTATCTTGGATTGAGATTGTGAACCGCTCCGGACGTGATAATAAAGATGTATTTATTTACATTGAGTTTGAGTCCTTAGTGATGTAATATGGAACAAAATAATATTTACAATGACGGCCTATCTACAGGGCCATCCCCTGGAGCAAATTAGGGTTAAGTGCCTTGCTCAAGGACACATCGACTCAGCTCAGGTATTCAAACCAGCGCCCTTTCAGTTACTGGCCCAACACTCTAACCACTAGGCTACCTGCCGCCTCTATCAGGCAAAGGAAAACAAACGTGAATGTCCTTTTGTGAACGATATTCCAGGCTGGAATGGGCTGGTAACACCGGAGCCCTGAACAAAAAGGGCCAGAGCCGACTCTACTTTCTGAGTAGGCTTATGTCCTTCAACGTGTGCAGTAAACTACTGCATACTTTCTACCAGTGCCATCTTTTTTGCAGTGGTGTGCTGGGGCGCCAACATAGAGGCCGGTGATGCTTCACGGGTTAATAAGCTGATCAGGAAGGCTAGCTCTGTTCTGGGGATTAGCCTTGACACTCTAGAGGAGGTGGCGGAGAGACGGATCCTGGCCAAACTGCTGGCCATCAAGGACAACGTCACCCACCCTCTGCATGCCATGGTTATGATGCAGAGGAGCACTTTCAGTCACACTTTAGACTATTTAATGCCTCACTGTGGTGCCGTGCCGTCGGCAACATAGACCTGGAACTGTTGGGGTGTTAGTACCTAGTTTAACAATTAGACATCCATCCGTGAGTAACTCTCTGGTCTGTAATCACTCATTCACTCAGGACTTATTCATTCAGCACTCATTCATTCAGAACTGTATATACATATTCATGTACAGTTGTTATATCATATCACATGCAAAATTGTAAGTAATTCTTGGACTGAACTTACGTAGTCATTCATTCAGGACTGCATATTAGTATCCTGTCAGTTGTATCTTTTTTCATTGCATTTAGTATATCGAATGTGCAATACGTGCATTTATCTGTAATTAAACCCTGTACTAAGGACTGTATTTTAAGGGAATTATTATTTTTATTATCCTAAATTATATCATACGCACATTTAGCTATTTAAGTATATTTTCCTGTCATTTATCACCCATACTATGCAATGCCTTTTTATAGCTTTTTGCACTCCAGACTTCTTGTATTTTTATACTTTTTTGCTGCACTATGTATCATGTATCGTGTATCTGTCTTTTGTGTATTTCCTTCTGGCATTTTGCACCTGACCTGTGCTTTTTCATAGCTGCTTGACGAAGAAATGTCCCCTCGGAATAAAGTACCTATCTATCTATGATTCTCAGGAAAGGTTGTCAGTACAATGTGGAACTTTGATCCCCCCTTGGCAAGCCCTGATTGTATATACTTTATGATATACCAATGAGTAACAGTCTTGACACAATAAAAAACCCCTCTTAAATCAAGTTTCTTTGAAGACATGAGAAAATGGTCTTTCACCCCCTTGGCCTTTATTTAGAGCATTTATAATCGGTTTATATCACTTATTGGGAAATTGCATCTGCATGTCCTTAGAATATTGCCATTAGTCATTTAGGATATAAAAACAATGCAGGTGAGATACTGAGCCAAAGGAACATGAGGCAGATTGAGCACCTCATACCGGAGCTGAGTTTAGAAATAAGTGCATGTATTTCAGTGTCCAGTTGGTGTGACAGAACGCCAGGATGGAGGAGGAAGAGGGAGCCATTGCAGTTGTTGGCATGGGATGCAGCTTCCCTGGAGGTTTGTCAGATTCTTTTTTTGTGATGTAGCTAGTTCTCTCAAGTGATGTAATTAATTTCAATCTACATTTTCAATCACTTTAAAGCACTTTTAGATGACGGTAATGCAAAATAACCTTTGTAAAAATGTCTAGAATCACCAGGACTAGTGAAATGACTGGTTATTGGCTATATGCAAAGAGGGGGAGGGCAGTCATGGAATGTTTTCACCTTCTTAAGAAGCTGCTAAATTCATGTTGATTAATTAAATAATCACAATGCTAGCCATGTAAAACCTCAGACTACACATATTAATATTATGAAACGTCAGCTAACATGCGTGCATGTCAATCTTGGATCTAAAGATCATTATAGAACGTGTTACCTTACCAATTTTTCTTAACATCTGTACCTGTCATTTTAAATGTTTTATTTATAGACAAGCTACATTTTATTTTAGAAAAATACTGTTCCAAAAAATATATACTTAGGTTACAATTTATTTCCTATTCTGATACAACAAATATTCCATTCCAGGTGAGGGACTTGACAATTTCTGGAAGGTTCTTCTGGAAGGGAAGAACTGTGCAGTTCCAATCCCAAATGAAAGGTTTTAACAGTACTTACTGGTATGATGCTGACAACAGCAAACCTGGGAAGTCTCACACTATCAAAGCTGCTCTCATAGATGGGTTAGTATGACATTTCCCTGACCCTCACCATTTCTTTTTAGCACTGCAGTGCTACTGTTACTCAATTAATAATTCATAATTTATATAACCAAAGATGCTACACTATATTGCAGGATGATTGGTTGTGTATTTGACCAACAAATGCTTCAGATTGACTTTGTTGTATCAAAGTACACAGTGTTAATGTTTCTATTCTTAGCTTCAATGAACTAGATCTGCGGTTGTTTGGTATCACCGATGCTGAAGCCGACCACATGGACCCTCAGCAGAAAGTCTTGCTGCACTGCACCTACAGGGCATTAGAGAATGCTGGGATGCCAATGGATCTGAGAAACCAGCTAAAATCTGCTTTGAACAAAAAGATTACCCCCTCCAAGCTAGATTCAAGGTTAGTGTTTGTTTTCTGTGGAAATGGTGTGGCCTACCAAGGCATGTGCAAGCAGCTCTTGAAACAGGAACCAGTGTTCAGAGAGAAGATCAGGGAGGTTGAGGCACTTTTCCAAAGGTACCAGAGAATGTCCATCATAGAGAGACTGGAAAGTGCATCAAATGATGATGACTATTCAAAGCCAGATGTTGTCCAGCCCCTCCTCTTTGCCATTCAGGTTGGCATTGCAAGTCTCTTCAAGCACTGGGGCATCAAACCAGATGCCATTCTTGGCCACTCTGTTGGAGAAGTTGCTGCTGCCCACTGCTCAGGTCTCGTTTCCCTTGAGAATGCAGTGAAGGTGATCTACTTTCGCAGTACACTTCAGTGTAAGGTCACGGGAGGGAAAATGCTTGTGGTCAGTAACATGGCTGTGTCAGAGGTCTTGAACCTCCTTCCCTTCTACTCAAATAAGGGTTGCCTGGCTGCCTTCAACAGCCCACAGTCCTGCACCCTTGCAGGTGATGCAGAGGCTATAGACAGTATCCATAAAAAGCTAAGCAGCTCAGTCAAGAGTCAGAAACTGTTCCTCCATGTTCTTGATGTCCCTGCTGCATATCACAGCCAGATGATGGATCCCATCCTCTCTCAAATAGAGGACAGTATTGGCTCTTTACAGGTGAATCATGTGGAGACAGAATTGTTCTCCACAGTGACAGGAAAAGAGGTAGAGCAGCCAGACTTCAGCACAGGTAAATACTGGGCCAGGAACATTCGAGAGCCAGTTTCATTTGAACAGGCAGTGAGATCAGCAGCTAAAGAGACAAAGAATGTGGTCTTTGTGGAGATAGGCCCTAGACGGGCTCTACAAAGGAACATCCAGGAGACTCTGGGAAATGAGACACTAGTGCTCACCTCAGTGCAGCAAAATAAAGATCATGAGACAATGCTGAACACTGTGTCCAAACTGTTTGAGTTGGGGTTTCAGGTAGACTGGGACAAGTTCTACAGAGGTTGTGAGACATCCCCAACACCTATCCCAAAGTATATGTTTGATTGTGTGAAGAAAAATGTCATCTTTGAGGCAGCACAGAAAGGTACATCAGGTAGTCATCCTGTGTTAACTCAGACAGGTAATGATGGAAAAACCTTCAGCTGTGATCTGGCCTCAGCCTCCGTTTCTTACCTGGAGGACCATCGAAACAATGATGTTGCCATTGTCCCTGGTGCCCTTTATGCTGAGTTGGGTTTGGCTGCCTTCATGGCCAGTGCCAAACCAAAGGTGCCACTCAACACACTGCAACTCAGTGTCAGTTTTCAGAGTCCATTTCTCATTACACCAAATTCTCCTGAGATGAGTGTCAAACTGGATCACATTGAAGACAAGACAAGGTTTAAGATACAATCTCCTACAGCCACATATGCATCAGGCAGCATATCATGCAAGCAAGGGAGGTTGGCTGAGGAACAGCACATCTCTCTAGACTCAGTTTACAAGAGATGCACATCAACTATGAGTACTGATGACTTCTACGATTACCTAAGTAAGAGAGGGTTTCAGTATGGTTCTGTTTTTAGAAACAAGGGAGATGTGCATTATGGTAAAGACTTGATGGAAGCCATCTCTGTTGTGACTGTCCCTGAAGAACTACTAACTCAGTTGCATGATTTCTGTATTCACCCTGTAGTGCTAGACTACTTGCTACAACTGACTCCAGTCACAATAGCAAATGCATTCATGGCAAGGCCTGGCTTCCCTGCAGAAATTGGCAGTTTGACTGTTCACGAACCCCTGCAGGCTGAAATGGTTCTGTATTTGAGAGCCACAGATGTTGCGGCTGACCATTTCAAAGTATCTGGCTGTTTCACAGACAAAACAGGTCGGGTGTTGGTTGAACTGAAGCATGTCATAGTCAAGTATCTTGGGAGCAAATCTCGTGTTGTTGAAGAGTATTTCTTCCACAATGACTTCAGTGTTGTCTCTGATGACTACAAGCCCACTAATACTCCAAAGGCATTAGTCTTCGCTGACCAGATGGGTGTATCCGAAGCTATGCATAAACATTTGAGCTCAAAGTCTCAATACATCTCTTTCACACATGCCAAGGATCTCTTGAGCCATGGATTTAAAGCACTGTTGTCACAATTCAAAATCTCTGATCTGAAAAGCTTTGAAGAAATCTTGTTTGTGTGGAGCAATGACAATGTTACCACCCACGAAACAGAGGTTATCCTAGAGAACATGGTAAGCTGCTGTGAGATGTTCCGACAAATAGTCCTGGAACTGAAGGCCATTACATTTCTGAACTCAATCAGAGCAATAACCTACCGGTCAGCAGAGAGCACGGTGGACTGCATCAGCTCAGGCTTTGCCATGTCAGGCATGACTAGATCATGTGCTGCAGAAATGGCAGATCTTTCCTTCCAGCTGATTGACGTCAGCTCTGTCTCTACAGAGGACATCAGAGCTCTGTCTCAGGTCCTTGACTCATTCCCCTGCAGCAAATACCCAGAATTGGTGGTGAAAGATGGACAGATTCTGAAACCTTATATAGTGCACACTCCCACTGAAAGTAGTGACAACTCACAGGGAAATGTCCTCTCTTGGAAGTCTGAGCAGTTCATCCTTCAGACTGCTGATCCATACAGCATGACTAGCTTATCTGCCATTCCCTGTGATGTTGAGGATAAGAACATCCAGGAGAAATCAGTAGAGATTCAGCTCAGTAAGATCTGTGTTCACTCCTCTGACTTCTGTCCTGTGAGTGTCTCTGATCTGAACTTTGGCCAGACAATGTACTGGAACAAACACACATCTCAGAACCACCAGCTTCTGGCTCTTGACTTCAGTGGTACTGTCACAGCTGTAGGGAAATATGTGAGCAAATTTAAAGTGGGAGACCATGTTGTTTCATGTTATCCCATTGCTGCATCTTCTAAGATTGTGATTCCTGAAGCAGCATGCTACAAGACAAAGAGGCTCACATTTCTGAAGGAGGCACCCTGTATGTCCTACTTTGTACTTGCATGGGAAGTCTTGCATCATGCATTACCCAAAGTCAAACAGAGGTTGGGCATCATCTCATCTGTTCCTGACTCAGGTTTGACAAAGGTCTTAGTCCAAACCGCAAACAAATCAGGATGGCATAACATTGTTCTGCCACAGTTTGGTGATCAGCTTCAAAATGTGAACAAGCTTGATGCATTTGTCCTTTTGCCACCATTTGACAAATCTCAGTTTGAAAGAGCTTGCAATGTTTTCGGTGTGAAACACATTGTTGCAGTATGCGAAGATGAGATGCAATCCTCCATCTCACAAAATGTATTCAGGCGTGGCAATGACAATGTTCGCATTCAGACTGTTCAGCTGTCTAGCGTGTTGGAAAAGGGATATATCAGAGCAGAGAACCCTCACATTTACCGTTGGCTCAAATCAATGCATTTGGACAAGACGTCTTTAGATCTAGAAACCACCACCTTTCAGAGGGTGTCATCCAGTAGCATTGACTTCTTGCCTGTTGAGGAGTCTGAATCTTACTTCAGCTCAAAGATCCTACCTGTTGTGGCACTGGATAAAGATGATACCAAAGGCGCACTGTCCGCCATTCAGCTGCTGCCTAAACCAATTCAGCTTTTCCAAAAGAACTCTGTGTACATTGTCACAGGTGGTCTCACTGGGCTAGGGTTTGAAACAGTGAAGTTCATTGCACAGCGAGGAGGGGGGTATATTGTCATTCTTTCCAGAAGTAGTACCTCGCCAGACTTACAGCACGAGATAAGCAACATTAAGAGTAAGTATGGTGCCACAGTCCTAAGCTTGCAGTGTGATGTTTCAATCTCTGCACAAGTAGTGAAGACTTTAACTGCGATTGGGGAAATTTTCCCTTCTTGTCAAATCAAAGGGGTTTTCCACAGCGCAGTGGTCCTGCATGATGGGCTGATTGAAACTCTTGACAAATCTCTCTATGAGAAAGTCCTGAAGCCCAAATTGAATGGGGCCCTGAATCTGCACCATGCTACAAAACACTACAAGTTAGATTACTTTCTGTGCTACTCCTCCATTTCTGCCTTTATTGGCAATGCATCACAAACAAACTATTGTGCGGCCAACTCCTTCTTGGACACATTCTGTCAGTATCGGCGAAACATTGGACTTCCAGGGCAATCCATCAACTGGGGAGCTTTGAACCTTGGTCTCTTGCTGAACAAAGACCATTTCCAAAGATTTCTGGCAGCAAAGGGGATGATGGTCATGGAGGTAGCGGAAATCCATGAGAGCCTAGAACAATGCCTTCTGCTGAACAGACCACAGCAGGTTGTCTGCAAGTTCAGTTTTAAAAACCTGAAGAATCATGTTCTCACTCAAAATTCCTCCCTAAACATGCGTCTAGGCGCACTGGTGGATGAGGCACTAACAAAAGCCAAAGGGGTAGATGCAAGATATGACCAAACTACCGTGTCCAAGTCACCAAGTGAATATGTCAGGTCGGTGCTCAGGGAAACGCTTGGTCTTGAGAATGATGAGCTGAATGACGATTCTTCTCTCTCTGCATTAGGCATAGACTCAATGCTAGCCATGACTTTGCAGAATCTTCTCTTTCAAGACAAGGGTGTGAATGTTCCCCTGGTTAAATTACTGGACCCGAACAGCACACTCTCTACTTTGGTAGCAATGCTAAAAGAGGGTGCAAACCAGGAATCTGAGCATGGTGATGACCTTGCTTGGGGTCTGATAGATAAGAATGAGGAAGTAAATTACATGTCTACTGTACTTTAGAGACTTATTCAATCAAAATTACAGTCAGCTTAGTTCGATTTGTTTATTATGTTTAGCCATGAAGAAGGCTAACTTGAGAAATGTCCATATACACTGGGGGCCAAAAGTTTGGAATATTACTAATTCAAGGGTTTTTCTTTATTTGCACAATTTTTTACATTGTAGAATAAAAGTGAAGACATGAAAACTATGACATTACACATATGCGTACACACATGTAGTAACCAAAAAAGTGTTAAACAAATCAAAATATATTTTATATTTGAGATTCTTCAAAGTAGCCACCCTTTGCCTTGATGACAGCTTTGCACACTCATGGCATAGTTTTCATGTCTTCACTTTTATTCTACAATGTAAAAAATAGTGCAAATAAAGAAAAACCCTTGAATGAATAATATTCCAAACTTTTGGCCCCCAGTGTAAATTCCAGATTATTTGAATTATTAAATATCAAAACTGCATAAATTGTTATTCAAAGAAAATGATTGATGGAAAACTAGTGCATTATAATATAATATGGGATTTTTTACAAAAAGTGTTAACAAATTTATTGAAACATTTATCACATAACTTTGAAACAATCAGTCCTCCTTTTCTATTATAATGGTAACAAGTTCAAATATGGTGATTAATTTCCACAAAACAAATATGTATTATGCTTATATAATTCACTTTTGTAATGTCTTGATTATAGTTTGATCTGACGTTTTTCTTTCAATCTTTCTGAGTATTAAGGTTAATGTTAAAGTGTTGTTTAATTCTCCTTTCATTTCATGTTATTCTTGTTTATTCTGGTTGGTTTCAATAATCTTTGTAGCGTACAGCAGATGGAGTGATAAGTAAAATATTACAAAACTGAGGATTGGGGAATGGAATGTTAAAAGTGGAGCAGTGGTTTAGTGATCTTGAAAATATCTATCTTTAATAAACTATTAAACAAAAATGTAGCAAAATGTCCAGATCTGCTCACTTTTATGATTTACTGTATCCAACAAAATATAATTACATAAAAGAGAATGTACACTTACAATCATGTTGGTGCTAGATTATTTTTATGCTCTATCATAATAGAAAAATAGACCACATTTAAACAGGAAATTACATAATGCTGAAGACCTCCCTTGTTAATTGTAAATGTTATACTATCATTTTAGAATTCGTTATTATTATTATTATTTTTTTTAAGTAGGAATCTGCAGGTCATTTTCACTTTGAACGAAAATAAAGGGGTTGAGCTGCCTTGGGCTGGCCTTCTGGGCAAGGTGAGTCTGCGTTAAATCCCACCTACTCTAATAACTCTGCTGCCATGGCCCCTGAGCAGAAGTGAAAGTCACCTGCAAGCTAGCCATTGATCATGACTCTCAGTTACATTACATTACACATAAGAGTCATTGGACAAAGGCATCTTCTGTACGAGGGAGTTCTGTTAAGAGCCCCTTCGCTCGGTCTGAACATTAACAGCCATCGAGTGCGGTATGATTTTGGAAACATAAGGACCTTATCTTTCATATCAGCAAGACATTATTTTCAAAAAACAAAAGGTTAACTTAATACATACAGTACCTTGTCCGTAGTTTATGCCTGCCCATACCATAACCCCGCCGCTACCATGGGGCACTCTGTTCACAACAGTGACCGCAGAAAACCATTCGCCCACACAATGCCATACACACTGTCTGCTATCTGTGATTTTTTTATTTCAGCTCATGAAACATGGGACCAACACTTTACATGTTGCATTTATATTTTTGTTCAATGTAGATATAATTCTACTTATATCACGCTATATCTACTAGTTTCAGCCTCATTGGTGCTCTGTGGAACTTCCTGAGCACTCGGTCATTCGATTCTCCCTGAAGTCTTCTTGTAAGATCCCCCTCAAATGTCAGGAGGATTAGTTGTAGCATGCTTCTTCTGTGCTGACTGAACACATTTGTCAAAGTGGAGAATTTGTTATTGCATATAGCTATGGAAGCTAGTGATGCAGTCCCCTGGGTTATATTTGCGGGGCGGGTGGGTTTAGGGCATAGCCGGGAAGTCGTTTGGGGGCGAGGGTGCTGCACCGAGGGGGGGATGCGGAATAGTTTTTTTTGCCTGCGCTGAAGACATCTATATCGGACTAGTAAAGGCCCAGTGCAATATTGTTGTGGAATAAATTTAAACTAAATGTATTTGAGTCTTTAGCAACATTTGTAACTTCAGTCTGATAATCTGATTATACTTGTGGAATATAAAAACATTTGCTTGATATATGTTTTCCATCTTCTTGAAATACTTTTAAAATGCAACTGATTTTCTATTTGAAAAATGAAATGGTCTGTTCATTCCTTTTCCATTTTAGTAGATGCTCCTATCCAGAGCAATTTACAGTAGTGAGTGCATACATTTACATACTTTTTCGTACTGGTCCCCCGTGAGAATCCAATCCACAACCCTAGCATTGCAATCGTCAGCCAACTCATCACATCACATCATCACAAACCACTTGATGTCTCAATGTACTCAATTACTGTATTGTGGAAGAACGATAAAGCCTTGCGTTCCTATTTTTATTATGCATTTCACGCTGTTGGCGGTAGGTGCACTTGTTTCAGCTGGGAAGGCAAAGTGTTCCCATTTTGAACCATATCTTGTGTCTGAAGGTAGAACTGTGTCTACCCGTCAGGCCCAAATCAAGTGCACCTATAGGCATACCGCTGGCCAATCAGACAGCTCAGATCACCTTGTCTGCACAGTTTCCTCAAGCCATAGACTGTAAAAAAAAGCATTGAACGCACAGCAAAGTTGATACTATGAGATTTCAAAACTTTTAAAACCATGACTAGAGACTCAACTCATTAGATCAAAGAGCTGCTGTAAGCCTTATAAGCCACCAGCACTGCAGCTGCTATGAATGAGTATCGCAAAGTGTTCCGATAAGCTTGCATTGTTATTATTAGCGGCCTGTTTCTTTTTTAATATTGAGGAATATTTAACTTTCTCTGGTCATAGAAACAACAACTTAAATTTGTGCAAATAATGCAGTGCGACTTGAGTTTGCCATTGTGAGGGAAAATGTTATTGTCTGAAGAGATGGAATTGAATTGTTAACAGCATCTCCATCTCTTGGTTCATGCAGGTGACTGCGACCTCCTCCTCAGACCAATTGGCAGTACGCCCAGAACATTGTTCTGGGAGCCAAAAGGAGTATCTAAGTTTCAAGGTCCCAGCTTTGAGAGAAGAAGCCTCATGAGGTGTCAGTCAGTCACATGCAGGAACCAACGTTAATGATGAGTAATGAATCATGTAAATCATGCTTACATGACTTGTTTGTGTAACGGCCTCTTCAGAGTTTTCATCTATCTTGGATTGAGATTGTGAACCGCTCCGGACGTGATAATAAAGATGTATTTATTTACATTGAGTTTGAGTCCTTAGTGATGTAATATGGAACAAAATAATATTTACAATGACGGCCTATCTACAGGGCCATCCCCTGGAGCAAATTAGGGTTAAGTGCCTTGCTCAAGGACACATCGACTCAGCTCAGGTATTCAAACCAGCGCCCTTTCAGTTACTGGCCCAACACTCTAACCACTAGGCTACCTGCCGCCTCTATCAGGCAAAGGAAAACAAACGTGAATGTCCTTTTGTGAACGATATTCCAGGCTGGAATGGGCTGGTAACACCGGAGCCCTGAACAAAAAGGGCCAGAGCCGACTCTACTTTCTGAGTAGGCTTATGTCCTTCAACGTGTGCAGTAAACTACTGCATACTTTCTACCAGTGCCATCTTTTTTGCAGTGGTGTGCTGGGGCGCCAACATAGAGGCCGGTGATGCTTCACGGGTTAATAAGCTGATCAGGAAGGCTAGCTCTGTTCTGGGGATTAGCCTTGACACTCTAGAGGAGGTGGCGGAGAGACGGATCCTGGCCAAACTGCTGGCCATCAAGGACAACGTCACCCACCCTCTGCATGCCATGGTTATGATGCAGAGGAGCACTTTCAGTCACACTTTAGACTATTTAATGCCTCACTGTGGTGCCGTGCCGTCGGCAACATAGACCTGGAACTGTTGGGGTGTTAGTACCTAGTTTAACAATTAGACATCCATCCGTGAGTAACTCTCTGGTCTGTAATCACTCATTCACTCAGGACTTATTCATTCAGCACTCATTCATTCAGAACTGTATATACATATTCATGTACAGTTGTTATATCATATCACATGCAAAATTGTAAGTAATTCTTGGACTGAACTTACGTAGTCATTCATTCAGGACTGCATATTAGTATCCTGTCAGTTGTATCTTTTTTCATTGCATTTAGTATATCGAATGTGCAATACGTGCATTTATCTGTAATTAAACCCTGTACTAAGGACTGTATTTTAAGGGAATTATTATTTTTATTATCCTAAATTATATCATACGCACATTTAGCTATTTAAGTATATTTTCCTGTCATTTATCACCCATACTATGCAATGCCTTTTTATAGCTTTTTGCACTCCAGACTTCTTGTATTTTTATACTTTTTTGCTGCACTATGTATCATGTATCGTGTATCTGTCTTTTGTGTATTTCCTTCTGGCATTTTGCACCTGACCTGTGCTTTTTCATAGCTGCTTGACGAAGAAATGTCCCCTCGGAATAAAGTACCTATCTATCTATGATTCTCAGGAGAGGTTGTCAGTACAATGTGGAACTTTGATCCCCCCTTGGCAAGCCCTGATTGTATATACTTTATGATATACCAATGAGTAACAGTCTTGACACAATAAAAAACCCCTCTTAAATCAAGTTTCTTTGAAGACATGAGAAAATGGTCTTTCACCCCCTTGGCCTTTATTTAGAGCATTTATAATCGGTTTATATCACTTATTGGGAAATTGCATCTGCATGTCCTTAGAATATTGCCATTAGTCATTTAGGATATAAAAACAATGCAGGTGAGATACTGAGCCAAAGGAACATGAGGCAGATTGAGCACCTCATACCGGAGCTGAGTTTAGAAATAAGTGCATGTATTTCAGTGTCCAGTTGGTGTGACAGAACGCCAGGATGGAGGAGGAAGAGGGAGCCATTGCAGTTGTTGGCATGGGATGCAGCTTCCCTGGAGGTTTGTCAGATTCTTTTTTTGTGATGTAGCTAGTTCTCTCAAGTGATGTAATTAATTTCAATCTACATTTTCAATCACTTTAAAGCACTTTTAGATGACGGTAATGCAAAATAACCTTTGTAAAAATGTCTAGAATCACCAGGACTAGTGAAATGACTGGTTATTGGCTATATGCAAAGAGGGGGAGGGCAGTCATGGAATGTTTTCACCTTCTTAAGAAGCTGCTAAATTCATGTTGATTAATTAAATAATCACAATGCTAGCCATGTAAAACCTCAGACTACACATATTAATATTATGAAACGTCAGCTAACATGCGTGCATGTCAATCTTGGATCTAAAGATCATTATAGAACGTGTTACCTTACCAATTTTTCTTAACATCTGTACCTGTCATTTTAAATGTTTTATTTATAGACAAGCTACATTTTATTTTAGAAAAATACTGCTCCAAAAAATATATACTTAGGTTACAATTTATTTCCTATTCTGATACAACAAATATTCCATTCCAGGTGAGGGACTTGACAATTTCTGGAAGGTTCTTCTGGAAGGGAAGAACTGTGCAGTTCCAATCCCAAATGAAAGGTTTAACAGTACTTACTGGTATGATGCTGACAACAGCAAACCTGGGAAGTCTCACACTATCAAAGCTGCTCTCATAGATGGGTTAGTATGACATTTCCCTGACCCTCACCATTTCTTTTTAGCACTGCAGTGCTACTGTTACTCAATTAATAATTCATAATTTATATAACCAAAGATGCTACACTATATTGCAGGATGATTGGTTGTGTATTTGACCAACAAATGCTTCAGATTGACTTTGTTGTATCAAAGTACACAGTGTTAATGTTTCTATTCTTAGCTTCAATGAACTAGATCTGCGGTTGTTTGGTATCACCGATGCTGAAGCCGACCACATGGACCCTCAGCAGAAAGTCTTGCTGCACTGCACCTACAGGGCATTAGAGAATGCTGGGATGCCAATGGATCTGAGAAACCAGCTAAAATCTGCTTTGAACAAAAAGATTACCCCCTCCAAGCTAGATTCAAGGTTAGTGTTTGTTTTCTGTGGAAATGGTGTGGCCTACCAAGGCATGTGCAAGCAGCTCTTGAAACAGGAACCAGTGTTCAGAGAGAAGATCAGGGAGGTTGAGGCACTTTTCCAAAGGTACCAGAGAATGTCCATCATAGAGAGACTGGAAAGTGCATCAAATGATGATGACTATTCAAAGCCAGATGTTGTCCAGCCCCTCCTCTTTGCCATTCAGGTTGGCATTGCAAGTCTCTTCAAGCACTGGGGCATCAAACCAGATGCCATTCTTGGCCACTCTGTTGGAGAAGTTGCTGCTGCCCACTGCTCAGGTCTCGTTTCCCTTGAGAATGCAGTGAAGGTGATCTACTTTCGCAGTACACTTCAGTGTAAGGTCACGGGAGGGAAAATGCTTGTGGTCAGTAACATGGCTGTGTCAGAGGTCTTGAACCTCCTTCCCTTCTACTCAAATAAGGTTTGCCTGGCTGCCTTCAACAGCCCACAGTCCTGCACCCTTGCAGGTGATGCAGAGGCTATAGACAGTATCCATAAAAAGCTAAGCAGCTCAGTCAAGAGTCAGAAACTGTTCCTCCATGTTCTTGATGTCCCTGCTGCATATCACAGCCAGATGATGGATCCCATCCTCTCTCAAATAGAGGACAGTATTGGCTCTTTACAGGTGAATCATGTGGAGACAGAATTGTTCTCCACAGTGACAGGAAAAGAGGTAGAGCAGCCAGACTTCAGCACAGGTAAATACTGGGCCAGGAACATTCGAGAGCCAGTTTCATTTGAACAGGCAGTGAGATCAGCAGCTAAAGAGACAAAGAATGTGGTCTTTGTGGAGATAGGCCCTAGACGGGCTCTACAAAGGAACATCCAGGAGACTCTGGGAAATGAGACACTAGTGCTCACCTCAGTGCAGCAAAATAAAGATCATGAGACAATGCTGAACACTGTGTCCAAACTGTTTGAGTTGGGGTTTCAGGTAGACTGGGACAAGTTCTACAGAGGTTGTGAGACATCCCCAACACCTATCCCAAAGTATATGTTTGATTGTGTGAAGAAAAATGTCATCTTTGAGGCAGCACAGAAAGGTACATCAGGTAGTCATCCTGTGTTAACTCAGACAGGTAATGATGGAAAAACCTTCAGCTGTGATCTGGCCTCAGCCTCCGTTTCTTACCTGGAGGACCATCGAAACAATGATGTTGCCATTGTCCCTGGTGCCCTTTATGCTGAGTTGGGTTTGGCTGCCTTCATGGCCAGTGCCAAACCAAAGGTGCCACTCAACACACTGCAACTCAGTGTCAGTTTTCAGAGTCCATTTCTCATTACACCAAATTCTCCTGAGATGAGTGTCAAACTGGATCACATTGAAGACAAGACAAGGTTTAAGATACAATCTCCTACAGCCACATATGCATCAGGCAGCATATCATGCAAGCAAGGGAGGTTGGCTGAGGAACAGCACATCTCTCTAGACTCAGTTTACAAGAGATGCACATCAACTATGAGTACTGATGACTTCTACGATTACCTAAGTAAGAGAGGGTTTCAGTATGGTTCTGTTTTTAGAAACAAGGGAGATGTGCATTATGGTAAAGACTTGATGGAAGCCATCTCTGTTGTGACTGTCCCTGAAGAACTACTAACTCAGTTGCATGATTTCTGTATTCACCCTGTAGTGCTAGACTACTTGCTACAACTGACTCCAGTCACAATAGCAAATGCATTCATGGCAAGGCCTGGCTTCCCTGCAGAAATTGGCAGTTTGACTGTTCACGAACCCCTGCAGGCTGAAATGGTTCTGTATTTGAGAGCCACAGATGTTGCGGCTGACCATTTCAAAGTATCTGGCTGTTTCACAGACAAAACAGGTCGGGTGTTGGTTGAACTGAAGCATGTCATAGTCAAGTATCTTGGGAGCAAATCTCGTGTTGTTGAAGAGTATTTCTTCCACAATGACTTCAGTGTTGTCTCTGATGACTACAAGCCCACTAATACTCCAAAGGCATTAGTCTTCGCTGACCAGATGGGTGTATCCGAAGCTATGCATAAACATTTGAGCTCAAAGTCTCAATACATCTCTTTCACACATGCCAAGGATCTCTTGAGCCATGGATTTAAAGCACTGTTGTCACAATTCAAAATCTCTGATCTGAAAAGCTTTGAAGAAATCTTGTTTGTGTGGAGCAATGACAATGTTACCACCCACGAAACAGAGGTTATCCTAGAGAACATGGTAAGCTGCTGTGAGATGTTCCGACAAATAGTCCTGGAACTGAAGGCCATTACATTTCTGAACTCAATCAGAGCAATAACCTACCGGTCAGCAGAGAGCACGGTGGACTGCATCAGCTCAGGCTTTGCCATGTCAGGCATGACTAGATCATGTGCTGCAGAAATGGCAGATCTTTCCTTCCAGCTGATTGACGTCAGCTCTGTCTCTACAGAGGACATCAGAGCTCTGTCTCAGGTCCTTGACTCATTCCCCTGCAGCAAATACCCAGAATTGGTGGTGAAAGATGGACAGATTCTGAAACCTTATATAGTGCACACTCCCACTGAAAGTAGTGACAACTCACAGGGAAATGTCCTCTCTTGGAAGTCTGAGCAGTTCATCCTTCAGACTGCTGATCCATACAGCATGACTAGCTTATCTGCCATTCCCTGTGATGTTGAGGATAAGAACATCCAGGAGAAATCAGTAGAGATTCAGCTCAGTAAGATCTGTGTTCACTCCTCTGACTTCTGTCCTGTGAGTGTCTCTGATCTGAACTTTGGCCAGACAATGTACTGGAACAAACACACATCTCAGAACCACCAGCTTCTGGCTCTTGACTTCAGTGGTACTGTCACAGCTGTAGGGAAATATGTGAGCAAATTTAAAGTGGGAGACCATGTTGTTTCATGTTATCCCATTGCTGCATCTTCTAAGATTGTGATTCCTGAAGCAGCATGCTACAAGACAAAGAGGCTCACATTTCTGAAGGAGGCACCCTGTATGTCCTACTTTGTACTTGCATGGGAAGTCTTGCATCATGCATTACCCAAAGTCAAACAGAGGTTGGGCATCATCTCATCTGTTCCTGACTCAGGTTTGACAAAGGTCTTAGTCCAAACCGCAAACAAATCAGGATGGCATAACATTGTTCTGCCACAGTTTGGTGATCAGCTTCAAAATGTGAACAAGCTTGATGCATTTGTCCTTTTGCCACCATTTGACAAATCTCAGTTTGAAAGAGCTTGCAATGTTTTCGGTGTGAAACACATTGTTGCAGTATGCGAAGATGAGATGCAATCCTCCATCTCACAAAATGTATTCAGGCGTGGCAATGACAATGTTCGCATTCAGACTGTTCAGCTGTCTAGCGTGTTGGAAAAGGGATATATCAGAGCAGAGAACCCTCACATTTACCGTTGGCTCAAATCAATGCATTTGGACAAGACGTCTTTAGATCTAGAAACCACCACCTTTCAGAGGGTGTCATCCAGTAGCATTGACTTCTTGCCTGTTGAGGAGTCTGAATCTTACTTCAGCTCAAAGATCCTACCTGTTGTGGCACTGGATAAAGATGATACCAAAGGCGCACTGTCCGCCATTCAGCTGCTGCCTAAACCAATTCAGCTTTTCCAAAAGAACTCTGTGTACATTGTCACAGGTGGTCTCACTGGGCTAGGGTTTGAAACAGTGAAGTTCATTGCACAGCGAGGAGGGGGGTATATTGTCATTCTTTCCAGAAGTAGTACCTCGCCAGACTTACAGCACGAGATAAGCAACATTAAGAGTAAGTATGGTGCCACAGTCCTAAGCTTGCAGTGTGATGTTTCAATCTCTGCACAAGTAGTGAAGACTTTAACTGCGATTGGGGAAATTTTCCCTTCTTGTCAAATCAAAGGGGTTTTCCACAGCGCAGTGGTCCTGCATGATGGGCTGATTGAAACTCTTGACAAATCTCTCTATGAGAAAGTCCTGAAGCCCAAATTGAATGGGGCCCTGAATCTGCACCATGCTACAAAACACTACAAGTTAGATTACTTTCTGTGCTACTCCTCCATTTCTGCCTTTATTGGCAATGCATCACAAACAAACTATTGTGCGGCCAACTCCTTCTTGGACACATTCTGTCAGTATCGGCGAAACATTGGACTTCCAGGGCAATCCATCAACTGGGGAGCTTTGAACCTTGGTCTCTTGCTGAACAAAGACCATTTCCAAAGATTTCTGGCAGCAAAGGGGATGATGGTCATGGAGGTAGCGGAAATCCATGAGAGCCTAGAACAATGCCTTCTGCTGAACAGACCACAGCAGGTTGTCTGCAAGTTCAGTTTTAAAAACCTGAAGAATCATGTTCTCACTCAAAATTCCTCCCTAAACATGCGTCTAGGCGCACTGGTGGATGAGGCACTAACAAAAGCCAAAGGGGTAGATGCAAGATATGACCAAACTACCGTGTCCAAGTCACCAAGTGAATATGTCAGGTCGGTGCTCAGGGAAACGCTTGGTCTTGAGAATGATGAGCTGAATGACGATTCTTCTCTCTCTGCATTAGGCATAGACTCAATGCTAGCCATGACTTTGCAGAATCTTCTCTTTCAAGACAAGGGTGTGAATGTTCCCCTGGTTAAATTACTGGACCCGAACAGCACACTCTCTACTTTGGTAGCAATGCTAAAAGAGGGTGCAAACCAGGAATCTGAGCATGGTGATGACCTTGCTTGGGGTCTGATAGATAAGAATGAGGAAGTAAATTACATGTCTACTGTACTTTAGAGACTTATTCAATCAAAATTACAGTCAGCTTAGTTCGATTTGTTTATTATGTTTAGCCATGAAGAAGGCTAACTTGAGAAATGTCCATATACACTGGGGGCCAAAAGTTTGGAATATTACTAATTCAAGGGTTTTTCTTTATTTGCACAATTTTTTACATTGTAGAATAAAAGTGAAGACATGAAAACTATGACATTACACATATGCGTACACACATGTAGTAACCAAAAAAGTGTTAAACAAATCAAAATATATTTTATATTTGAGATTCTTCAAAGTAGCCACCCTTTGCCTTGATGACAGCTTTGCACACTCATGGCATAGTTTTCATGTCTTCACTTTTATTCTACAATGTAAAAAATAGTGCAAATAAAGAAAAACCCTTGAATGAATAATATTCCAAACTTTTGGCCCCCAGTGTAAATTCCAGATTATTTGAATTATTAAATATCAAAACTGCATAAATTGTTATTCAAAGAAAATGATTGATGGAAAACTAGTGCATTATAATATAATATGGGATTTTTTACAAAAAGTGTTAACAAATTTATTGAAACATTTATCACATAACTTTGAAACAATCAGTCCTCCTTTTCTATTATAATGGTAACAAGTTCAAATATGGTGATTAATTTCCACAAAACAAATATGTATTATGCTTATATAATTCACTTTTGTAATGTCTTGATTATAGTTTGATCTGACGTTTTTCTTTCAATCTTTCTGAGTATTAAGGTTAATGTTAAAGTGTTGTTTAATTCTCCTTTCATTTCATGTTATTCTTGTTTATTCTGGTTGGTTTCAATAATCTTTGTAGCGTACAGCAGATGGAGTGATAAGTAAAATATTACAAAACTGAGGATTGGGGAATGGAATGTTAAAAGTGGAGCAGTGGTTTAGTGATCTTGAAAATATCTATCTTTAATAAACTATTAAACAAAAATGTAGCAAAATGTCCAGATCTGCTCACTTTTATGATTTACTGTATCCAACAAAATATAATTACATAAAAGAGAATGTACACTTACAATCATGTTGGTGCTAGATTATTTTTATGCTCTATCATAATAGAAAAATAGACCACATTTAAACAGGAAATTACATAATGCTGAAGACCTCCCTTGTTAATTGTAAATGTTATACTATCATTTTAGAATTCGTTATTATTATTATTATTTTTTTTAAGTAGGAATCTGCAGGTCATTTTCACTTTGAACGAAAATAAAGGGGTTGAGCTGCCTTGGGCTGGCCTTCTGGGCAAGGTGAGTCTGCGTTAAATCCCACCTACTCTAATAACTCTGCTGCCATGGCCCCTGAGCAGAAGTGAAAGTCACCTGCAAGCTAGCCATTGATCATGACTCTCAGTTACATTACATTACACATAAGAGTCATTGGACAAAGGCATCTTCTGTACGAGGGAGTTCTGTTAAGAGCCCCTTCGCTCGGTCTGAACATTAACAGCCATCGAGTGCGGTATGATTTTGGAAACATAAGGACCTTATCTTTCATATCAGCAAGACATTATTTTCAAAAAACAAAAGGTTAACTTAATACATACAGTACCTTGTCCGTAGTTTATGCCTGCCCATACCATAACCCCGCCGCTACCATGGGGCACTCTGTTCACAACAGTGACCGCAGAAAACCATTCGCCCACACAATGCCATACACACTGTCTGCTATCTGTGATTTTTTTATTTCAGCTCATGAAACATGGGACCAACACTTTACATGTTGCATTTATATTTTTGTTCAATGTAGATATAATTCTACTTATATCACGCTATATCTACTAGTTTCAGCCTCATTGGTGCTCTGTGGAACTTCCTGAGCACTCGGTCATTCGATTCTCCCTGAAGTCTTCTTGTAAGATCCCCCTCAAATGTCAGGAGGATTAGTTGTAGCATGCTTCTTCTGTGCTGACTGAACACATTTGTCAAAGTGGAGAATTTGTTATTGCATATAGCTATGGAAGCTAGTGATGCAGTCCCCTGGGTTATATTTGCGGGGCGGGTGGGTTTAGGGCATAGCCGGGAAGTCGTTTGGGGGCGAGGGTGCTGCACCGAGGGGGGGATGCGGAATAGTTTTTTTTGCCTGCGCTGAAGACATCTATATCGGACTAGTAAAGGCCCAGTGCAATATTGTTGTGGAATAAATTTAAACTAAATGTATTTGAGTCTTTAGCAACATTTGTAACTTCAGTCTGATAATCTGATTATACTTGTGGAATATAAAAACATTTGCTTGATATATGTTTTCCATCTTCTTGAAATACTTTTAAAATGCAACTGATTTTCTATTTGAAAAATGAAATGGTCTGTTCATTCCTTTTCCATTTTAGTAGATGCTCCTATCCAGAGCAATTTACAGTAGTGAGTGCATACATTTACATACTTTTTCGTACTGGTCCCCCGTGAGAATCCAATCCACAACCCTAGCATTGCAATCGTCAGCCAACTCATCACATCACATCATCACAAACCACTTGATGTCTCAATGTACTCAATTACTGTATTGTGGAAGAACGATAAAGCCTTGCGTTCCTATTTTTATTATGCATTTCACGCTGTTGGCGGTAGGTGCACTTGTTTCAGCTGGGAAGGCAAAGTGTTCCCATTTTGAACCATATCTTGTGTCTGAAGGTAGAACTGTGTCTACCCGTCAGGCCCAAATCAAGTGCACCTATAGGCATACCGCTGGCCAATCAGACAGCTCAGATCACCTTGTCTGCACAGTTTCCTCAAGCCATAGACTGTAAAAAAAAGCATTGAACGCACAGCAAAGTTGATACTATGAGATTTCAAAACTTTTAAAACCATGACTAGAGACTCAACTCATTAGATCAAAGAGCTGCTGTAAGCCTTATAAGCCACCAGCACTGCAGCTGCTATGAATGAGTATCGCAAAGTGTTCCGATAAGCTTGCATTGTTATTATTAGCGGCCTGTTTCTTTTTTAATATTGAGGAATATTTAACTTTCTCTGGTCATAGAAACAACAACTTAAATTTGTGCAAATAATGCAGTGCGACTTGAGTTTGCCATTGTGAGGGAAAATGTTATTGTCTGAAGAGATGGAATTGAATTGTTAACAGCATCTCCATCTCTTGGTTCATGCAGGTGACTGCGACCTCCTCCTCAGACCAATTGGCAGTACGCCCAGAACATTGTTCTGGGAGCCAAAAGGAGTATCTAAGTTTCAAGGTCCCAGCTTTGAGAGAAGAAGCCTCATGAGGTGTCAGTCAGTCACATGCAGGAACCAACGTTAATGATGAGTAATGAATCATGTAAATCATGCTTACATGACTTGTTTGTGTAACGGCCTCTTCAGAGTTTTCATCTATCTTGGATTGAGATTGTGAACCGCTCCGGACGTGATAATAAAGATGTATTTATTTACATTGAGTTTGAGTCCTTAGTGATGTAATATGGAACAAAATAATATTTACAATGACGGCCTATCTACAGGGCCATCCCCTGGAGCAAATTAGGGTTAAGTGCCTTGCTCAAGGACACATCGACTCAGCTCAGGTATTCAAACCAGCGCCCTTTCAGTTACTGGCCCAACACTCTAACCACTAGGCTACCTGCCGCCTCTATCAGGCAAAGGAAAACAAACGTGAATGTCCTTTTGTGAACGATATTCCAGGCTGGAATGGGCTGGTAACACCGGAGCCCTGAACAAAAAGGGCCAGAGCCGACTCTACTTTCTGAGTAGGCTTATGTCCTTCAACGTGTGCAGTAAACTACTGCATACTTTCTACCAGTGCCATCTTTTTTGCAGTGGTGTGCTGGGGCGCCAACATAGAGGCCGGTGATGCTTCACGGGTTAATAAGCTGATCAGGAAGGCTAGCTCTGTTCTGGGGATTAGCCTTGACACTCTAGAGGAGGTGGCGGAGAGACGGATCCTGGCCAAACTGCTGGCCATCAAGGACAACGTCACCCACCCTCTGCATGCCATGGTTATGATGCAGAGGAGCACTTTCAGTCACACTTTAGACTATTTAATGCCTCACTGTGGTGCCGTGCCGTCGGCAACATAGACCTGGAACTGTTGGGGTGTTAGTACCTAGTTTAACAATTAGACATCCATCCGTGAGTAACTCTCTGGTCTGTAATCACTCATTCACTCAGGACTTATTCATTCAGCACTCATTCATTCAGAACTGTATATACATATTCATGTACAGTTGTTATATCATATCACATGCAAAATTGTAAGTAATTCTTGGACTGAACTTACGTAGTCATTCATTCAGGACTGCATATTAGTATCCTGTCAGTTGTATCTTTTTTCATTGCATTTAGTATATCGAATGTGCAATACGTGCATTTATCTGTAATTAAACCCTGTACTAAGGACTGTATTTTAAGGGAATTATTATTTTTATTATCCTAAATTATATCATACGCACATTTAGCTATTTAAGTATATTTTCCTGTCATTTATCACCCATACTATGCAATGCCTTTTTATAGCTTTTTGCACTCCAGACTTCTTGTATTTTTATACTTTTTTGCTGCACTATGTATCATGTATCGTGTATCTGTCTTTTGTGTATTTCCTTCTGGCATTTTGCACCTGACCTGTGCTTTTTCATAGCTGCTTGACGAAGAAATGTCCCCTCGGAATAAAGTACCTATCTATCTATGATTCTCAGGAAAGGTTGTCAGTACAATGTGGAACTTTGATCCCCCCTTGGCAAGCCCTGATTGTATATACTTTATGATATACCAATGAGTAACAGTCTTGACACAATAAAAAACCCCTCTTAAATCAAGTTTCTTTGAAGACATGAGAAAATGGTCTTTCACCCCCTTGGCCTTTATTTAGAGCATTTATAATCGGTTTATATCACTTATTGGGAAATTGCATCTGCATGTCCTTAGAATATTGCCATTAGTCATTTAGGATATAAAAACAATGCAGGTGAGATACTGAGCCAAAGGAACATGAGGCAGATTGAGCACCTCATACCGGAGCTGAGTTTAGAAATAAGTGCATGTATTTCAGTGTCCAGTTGGTGTGACAGAACGCCAGGATGGAGGAGGAAGAGGGAGCCATTGCAGTTGTTGGCATGGGATGCAGCTTCCCTGGAGGTTTGTCAGATTCTTTTTTTGTGATGTAGCTAGTTCTCTCAAGTGATGTAATTAATTTCAATCTACATTTTCAATCACTTTAAAGCACTTTTAGATGACGGTAATGCAAAATAACCTTTGTAAAAATGTCTAGAATCACCAGGACTAGTGAAATGACTGGTTATTGGCTATATGCAAAGAGGGGGAGGGCAGTCATGGAATGTTTTCACCTTCTTAAGAAGCTGCTAAATTCATGTTGATTAATTAAATAATCACAATGCTAGCCATGTAAAACCTCAGACTACACATATTAATATTATGAAACGTCAGCTAACATGCGTGCATGTCAATCTTGGATCTAAAGATCATTATAGAACGTGTTACCTTACCAATTTTTCTTAACATCTGTACCTGTCATTTTAAATGTTTTATTTATAGACAAGCTACATTTTATTTTAGAAAAATACTGTTCCAAAAAATATATACTTAGGTTACAATTTATTTCCTATTCTGATACAACAAATATTCCATTCCAGGTGAGGGACTTGACAATTTCTGGAAGGTTCTTCTGGAAGGGAAGAACTGTGCAGTTCCAATCCCAAATGAAAGGTTTAACAGTACTTACTGGTATGATGCTGACAACAGCAAACCTGGGAAGTCTCACACTATCAAAGCTGCTCTCATAGATGGGTTAGTATGACATTTCCCTGACCCTCACCATTTCTTTTTAGCACTGCAGTGCTACTGTTACTCAATTAATAATTCATAATTTATATAACCAAAGATGCTACACTATATTGCAGGATGATTGGTTGTGTATTTGACCAACAAATGCTTCAGATTGACTTTGTTGTATCAAAGTACACAGTGTTAATGTTTCTATTCTTAGCTTCAATGAACTAGATCTGCGGTTGTTTGGTATCACCGATGCTGAAGCCGACCACATGGACCCTCAGCAGAAAGTCTTGCTGCACTGCACCTACAGGGCATTAGAGAATGCTGGGATGCCAATGGATCTGAGAAACCAGCTAAAATCTGCTTTGAACAAAAAGATTACCCCCTCCAAGCTAGATTCAAGGTTAGTGTTTGTTTTCTGTGGAAATGGTGTGGCCTACCAAGGCATGTGCAAGCAGCTCTTGAAACAGGAACCAGTGTTCAGAGAGAAGATCAGGGAGGTTGAGGCACTTTTCCAAAGGTACCAGAGAATGTCCATCATAGAGAGACTGGAAAGTGCATCAAATGATGATGACTATTCAAAGCCAGATGTTGTCCAGCCCCTCCTCTTTGCCATTCAGGTTGGCATTGCAAGTCTCTTCAAGCACTGGGGCATCAAACCAGATGCCATTCTTGGCCACTCTGTTGGAGAAGTTGCTGCTGCCCACTGCTCAGGTCTCGTTTCCCTTGAGAATGCAGTGAAGGTGATCTACTTTCGCAGTACACTTCAGTGTAAGGTCACGGGAGGGAAAATGCTTGTGGTCAGTAACATGGCTGTGTCAGAGGTCTTGAACCTCCTTCCCTTCTACTCAAATAAGGTTTGCCTGGCTGCCTTCAACAGCCCACAGTCCTGCACCCTTGCAGGTGATGCAGAGGCTATAGACAGTATCCATAAAAAGCTAAGCAGCTCAGTCAAGAGTCAGAAACTGTTCCTCCATGTTCTTGATGTCCCTGCTGCATATCACAGCCAGATGATGGATCCCATCCTCTCTCAAATAGAGGACAGTATTGGCTCTTTACAGGTGAATCATGTGGAGACAGAATTGTTCTCCACAGTGACAGGAAAAGAGGTAGAGCAGCCAGACTTCAGCACAGGTAAATACTGGGCCAGGAACATTCGAGAGCCAGTTTCATTTGAACAGGCAGTGAGATCAGCAGCTAAAGAGACAAAGAATGTGGTCTTTGTGGAGATAGGCCCTAGACGGGCTCTACAAAGGAACATCCAGGAGACTCTGGGAAATGAGACACTAGTGCTCACCTCAGTGCAGCAAAATAAAGATCATGAGACAATGCTGAACACTGTGTCCAAACTGTTTGAGTTGGGGTTTCAGGTAGACTGGGACAAGTTCTACAGAGGTTGTGAGACATCCCCAACACCTATCCCAAAGTATATGTTTGATTGTGTGAAGAAAAATGTCATCTTTGAGGCAGCACAGAAAGGTACATCAGGTAGTCATCCTGTGTTAACTCAGACAGGTAATGATGGAAAAACCTTCAGCTGTGATCTGGCCTCAGCCTCCGTTTCTTACCTGGAGGACCATCGAAACAATGATGTTGCCATTGTCCCTGGTGCCCTTTATGCTGAGTTGGGTTTGGCTGCCTTCATGGCCAGTGCCAAACCAAAGGTGCCACTCAACACACTGCAACTCAGTGTCAGTTTTCAGAGTCCATTTCTCATTACACCAAATTCTCCTGAGATGAGTGTCAAACTGGATCACATTGAAGACAAGACAAGGTTTAAGATACAATCTCCTACAGCCACATATGCATCAGGCAGCATATCATGCAAGCAAGGGAGGTTGGCTGAGGAACAGCACATCTCTCTAGACTCAGTTTACAAGAGATGCACATCAACTATGAGTACTGATGACTTCTACGATTACCTAAGTAAGAGAGGGTTTCAGTATGGTTCTGTTTTTAGAAACAAGGGAGATGTGCATTATGGTAAAGACTTGATGGAAGCCATCTCTGTTGTGACTGTCCCTGAAGAACTACTAACTCAGTTGCATGATTTCTGTATTCACCCTGTAGTGCTAGACTACTTGCTACAACTGACTCCAGTCACAATAGCAAATGCATTCATGGCAAGGCCTGGCTTCCCTGCAGAAATTGGCAGTTTGACTGTTCACGAACCCCTGCAGGCTGAAATGGTTCTGTATTTGAGAGCCACAGATGTTGCGGCTGACCATTTCAAAGTATCTGGCTGTTTCACAGACAAAACAGGTCGGGTGTTGGTTGAACTGAAGCATGTCATAGTCAAGTATCTTGGGAGCAAATCTCGTGTTGTTGAAGAGTATTTCTTCCACAATGACTTCAGTGTTGTCTCTGATGACTACAAGCCCACTAATACTCCAAAGGCATTAGTCTTCGCTGACCAGATGGGTGTATCCGAAGCTATGCATAAACATTTGAGCTCAAAGTCTCAATACATCTCTTTCACACATGCCAAGGATCTCTTGAGCCATGGATTTAAAGCACTGTTGTCACAATTCAAAATCTCTGATCTGAAAAGCTTTGAAGAAATCTTGTTTGTGTGGAGCAATGACAATGTTACCACCCACGAAACAGAGGTTATCCTAGAGAACATGGTAAGCTGCTGTGAGATGTTCCGACAAATAGTCCTGGAACTGAAGGCCATTACATTTCTGAACTCAATCAGAGCAATAACCTACCGGTCAGCAGAGAGCACGGTGGACTGCATCAGCTCAGGCTTTGCCATGTCAGGCATGACTAGATCATGTGCTGCAGAAATGGCAGATCTTTCCTTCCAGCTGATTGACGTCAGCTCTGTCTCTACAGAGGACATCAGAGCTCTGTCTCAGGTCCTTGACTCATTCCCCTGCAGCAAATACCCAGAATTGGTGGTGAAAGATGGACAGATTCTGAAACCTTATATAGTGCACATTCCCACTGAAAGTAGTGACAACTCACAGGGAAATGTACTCTCTTGGAAGTCTGAGCAGTTCATCCTTCAGACTGCTGATCCATACAGCATGACTAGCTTATCTGCCAATTCCCTGTGATGTTGAAGATAAGAACATCCAGGAGAAATCAGTAGAGATTCAGCTCAGTAAGATCTGTGTTCACTCCTCTGACTTCTGTCCTGTGAGTGTCTCTGATCTGAACTTTGGCCAGACAATGTACTGGAACAAACACACATCTCAGAACCACCAGCTTCTGGCTCTTGACTTCAGTGGTACTGTCACAGCTGTAGGGAAATATGTGAGCAAATTTAAAGTGGGAGACCATGTTGTTTCATGTTATCCCATTGCTGCATCTTCTAAGATTGTGATTCCTGAAGCAGCATGCTACAAGACAAAGAGGCTCACATTTCTGAAGGAGGCACCCTGTATGTCCTACTTTGTACTTGCATGGGAAGTCTTTTTGTCAGTTTGGTGATCAGCTTCAAAATGTGAACAAGCTTGATGCATTTGTCCTTTTGCCACCATTTGACAAATCTCAGTTTGAAAGAGCTTGCAATGTTTTCGGTGTGAAACACATTGTTGCTGTATGCGAAGATGAGATGCAATCCTCCATCTCACAAAATGTATTCAGGCGTGGCAATGACAATGTTCGCATTCAGACTGTTCAGCTGTCTAGCGTGTTGGAAAAGGGATATATCAGAGCAGAGAACCCTCACATTTACCGTTGGCTCAAATCAATGCATTTGGACAAGACGTCTTTAGATCTAGAAACCACCACCTTTCAGAGGGTGTCATCCAGTAGCATTGACTTATTGCCTGTTGAGGAGTCTGAATCTTACTTCAGCTCAAAGATCCTACCTGTTGTGGCACTGGATAAAGATGATACCAAAGGCGCACTGTCTGCCATTCAGCTGCTGCCTAAACCAATTCAGCTTTTCCAAAAGAACTCTGTGTACATTGTCACAGGTGGTCTCACTGGGCTAGGGTTTGAAACAGTGACGTTCATTGCACAGCGAGGAGTGGGGTATATTGTCATTCTTTCCAGAAGTAGTACCTCGCCAGACTTACAGCACGAGATAAGCAACATTAAGAGTAAGTATGGTGCCACAGTCCTAAGCTTGCAGTGTGATGTTTCAATCTCTGCACAAGTAGTGAAGACTTTAACTGCGATTGGGGAAATTTTCCCTTCTTGTCAAATCAAAGGGGTTTTCCACAGCGCAGTGGTCCTGCATGATGGGCTGATTGAAACTCTTGACAAATCTCTCTATGAGAAAGTCCTGAAGCCCAAATTGAATGGGGCCCTGAATCTGCACCATGCTACAAAACACTACAAGTTAGATTACTTTCTGTGCTACTCCTCCATTTCTGCCTTTATTGGCAATGCATCACAAACAAACTATTGTGCGGCCAACTCCTTCTTGGACACATTCTGTCAGTATCGGCGAAACATTGGACTTCCAGGGCAATCCATCAACTGAGGAGCTTTGAACCTTGGTCTCTTGCTGAACAAAGACCATTTCCAAAGATTTCTGGCAGCAAAGGGGATGATGGTCATGGAGGTAGCGGAAATCCATGAGAGCCTAGAACAATGCCTTCTGCTGAACAGACCACAGCAGGTTGTCTGCAAGTTCAGTTTTAAAAACCTGAAGAATCATGTTCTCACTCAAAATTCCTCCCTAAACATGCGTCTAGGCGCACTGGTGGATGAGGCACTAACAAAAGCCAAAGGGGTAGATGCAAGATATGACCAAACTACCGTGTCCAAGTCACCAAGTGAATATGTCAGGTCGGTGCTCAGGGAAACGCTTGGTCTTGAGAATGATGAGCTGAATGACGATTCTTCTCTCTCTGCATTAGGCATAGACTCAATGCTAGCCATGACTTTGCAGAATCTTCTCTTTCAAGACAAGGGTGTGAATGTTCCCCTGGTTAAATTACTGGACCCGAACAGCACACTCTCTACTTTGGTAGCAATGCTAAAAGAGGGTGCAAACCAGGAATCTGAGCATGGTGATGACCTTGCTTGGGGTCTGACAGATAAGAATGAGGAAGTAAATTACATGTCTACTGTACTTTAGAGACTTATTCAATCAAAATTACAGTCAGCTTAGTTCAATTTGTTTATTATGTTTAGCCATGAAGAAGGCTAACTTGAGAAATGTCCATATACACTGGGGGCCAAAAGTTTGGAATATTACTCATTCAAGGGTTTTTCTTTATTTGCACAATTTTTTACATTGTAGAATAAAAGTGAAGACATGAAAACTATGACATTACACATATGCGTACACACATGTAGTAACCAAAAAAGTGTTAAACAAATCTAAATATATTTTATATTTGAGATTCTTCAAAGTAGCCACCCTTTGCCTTGATGACAGCTTTGCACACTCATGGCATAGTTTTCATGTCTTCACTTTTATTCTACAATGTAAAAAATAGTGCAACTAAAGAAAAACCCTTGAATGAATAATATTCCAAACTTTTGGCCCCCAGTGTAAATTCCAGATTATTTGAATTATTAAATATCAAAACTGCATAAATTGTTATTCAAAGAAAATGATTGATGGAAAACTAGTGCATTATAATATAATATGGGATTTTTTACAAAAAGTGTTAACAAATTTATTGAAACATTTATCACATAACTTTGAAACAATCAGTCCTCCTTTTCTATTATAATGGTAACAAGTTCAAATATGGTGATTAATTTCCACAAAACAAATATGTATTATGCTTATATAATTCACTTTTGTAATGTCTTGATTATAGTTTGATCTGACGTTTTTCTTTCAATCTTTCTGAGTATTAAGGTTAATGTTAAAGTGTTGTTTAATGCTCCTTTCATTTCATGTTATTCTTGTTTATTCTGGTTGGTTTCAATAATCTTTGTAGCGTACAGCAGATGGAGTGATAAGTAAAATATTACAAAACTGAGGATTGGGGAATGGAATGTTAAAAGTGGAGCAGTGGTTTAGTGATCTTGAAAATATCTATCTTTAATAAACTATTAAACAAAAATGTAGCAAAATGTCCAGATCTGCTCACTTTTATGATTTACTGTATCCAACAAAATATAATTACATAAAAGAGAATGTACACTTACAATCATGTTGGTGCTAGATTATTTTTATGCTCTATCATAATAGAAAAATAGACCACATTTAAACAGGAAATTACATAATGCTGAAGACCTCCCTTGTTAATTGTAAATGTTATACTATCATTTTAGAATTCGTTATTATTATTATTATTTTTTTTAAGTAGGAATCTGCAGGTCATTTTCACTTTGAACGAAAATAAAGGGGTTGAGCTGCCTTGGGCTGGCCTTCTGGGCAAGGTGAGTCTGCGTTAAATCCCACCTACTCTAATAACTCTGCTGCCATGGCCCCTGAGCAGAAGTGAAAGTCACCTGCAAGCTAGCCATTGATCATGACTCTCAGTTACATTACATTACACATAAGAGTCATTGGACAAAGGCATCTTCTGTACGAGGGAGTTCTGTTAAGAGCCCCTTCGCTCGGTCTGAACATTAACAGCCATCGAGTGCGGTATGATTTTGGAAACATAAGGACCTTATCTTTCATATCAGCAAGACATTATTTTCAAAAAACAAAAGGTTAACTTAATACATACAGTACCTTGTCCGTAGTTTATGCCTGCCCATACCATAACCCCGCCGCTACCATGGGGCACTCTGTTCACAACAGTGACCGCAGAAAACCATTCGCCCACACAATGCCATACACACTGTCTGCTATCTGTGATTTTTTTATTTCAGCTCATGAAACATGGGACCAACACTTTACATGTTGCATTTATATTTTTGTTCAATGTAGATATAATTCTACTTATATCACGCTATATCTACTAGTTTCAGCCTCATTGGTGCTCTGTGGAACTTCCTGAGCACTCGGTCATTCGATTCTCCCTGAAGTCTTCTTGTAAGATCCCCCTCAAATGTCAGGAGGATTAGTTGTAGCATGCTTCTTCTGTGCTGACTGAACACATTTGTCAAAGTGGAGAATTTGTTATTGCATATAGCTATGGAAGCTAGTGATGCAGTCCCCTTGGTTATATTTGCGGGGCGGGTGGGTTTAGGGCATAGCCGGGAAGTCGTTTGGGGGCGAGGGTGCTGCACCGAGTGGGGGATGCGGAATAGTTTTTTTTGCCTGCGCTGAAGACATCTATATCGGACTAGTAAAGGCCCAGTGCAATATTGTTGTGGAATAAATTTTAACTAAATGTATTCGAGTCTTTAGCAACATTTGTAACTTCAGTCTGATAATCTGATTATACTTGTGGAATATAAAAACACTTGCTTGATATATGTTTTCCAACTTCTTGAAATACTTTTAAAATGCAACTGATTTTCTATTTGAAAAATGAAATGGTCTGTTCATTCCTTTTCCATTTTAGTAGATGCTCCTATCCAGAGCAACTTACAGTAGTGAGTGCATACATTTACATACTTTTTCGTACTGGTCCCCAGTGAGAATCCAATCCACAACCCTAGCATTGCAATCGTCAGAGTCTACCAACTCATCACATCACATCATCACAAACCACTTGATGTCTCAATGTACTCAATTACTGTATTGTGGAAGAACGATAAAGCCTTGCGTTCCTATTTTTATTATGCATTTCACGCTGTTGGCGGTAGGTGCACTTGTTTCAGCTGGGAAGGCAAAGTGTTCCCATTTTGAACCATATCTTGTGTCTGAAGGTAGAACTGTGTCTACCCGTCAGGCCCAAATCAAGTGCACCTATAGGCATACCGCTGGCCAATCAGACAGCTCAGATCACCTTGTCTGCACAGTTCCCTCAAGCCATAGACTGTAAAAAAAAGCATTGAACGCACAGCAAAGTTGATACTATGAGATTTCAAAACTTTTAAAACCATGACTAGAGACTCAACTCATTAGATCAAAGAGCTGCTGTAAGCCTTATAAGCCACCAGCACTGCAGCTGCTATGAATGAGTATCGCAAAGTGTTCCGATAAGCTTGCATTGTTATTATTAGCGGCCTGTTTCTTTTTTAATATTGAGGAATATTTAACTTTCTCTGGTCATAGGAACAACAACTTAAATTTGTGCAAATAATGCAGTGCGACTTGAGTTTGCCATTGTGAGGGAAAATGTTATTGTCTGAAGAGATGGAATTGAATTGTTAACAGCATCTCCATCTCTTGGTTCATGCAGGTGACTACGACCTCCTCCTCAGACCAATTGGCAGTACGCCCAGAACATTGTTCTGGGAGCCAAAAGGAGTATCTAAGTTTCAAGGTCAGAGTTTTCATCTATCTTGGATTGAGATTGTGAACCGCTCTGGACGTGATAATAAAGATGTATTTATTTACATTGAGTTTGAGTCCTTAGTGATGAATTTCCATGTCACCATCAACTGGAAGACTGTGTCCCCTTTCCTCAGCGGAGGGAAGGAAGGCGGTGGGTGAGTCTGGTGAGAGGCAGCCTCACCGCTGCTCCCTCCCTGCCCTCAGACTGACCATCAGATGCAGTCCAGTAAAAAAAATAAGCAAATGATTATGCTCACTTATCTGTGCCTCACAAGTAATACAACACATTATATTTTACCAGTGTGATCATATATCTACATTTTTTAAATATACACTGAACAAAAATATAGAGCTGAAATAAAAGATCCCAGACATTTTCCACAAAAAGCGTAATTCTCTCAAATTCTGTGCACAAATTTGTTTACATCCCTGTTAGTGAGCATTTCTCATTTGCCAAGATAATCCACCACCTGACAGGTGTGGCATATCAAGAAGCTGAATAAACAGCATCATTACACAGGTACACCTTGTGCTGGGAACAATAAAAGGCCACTCTAGAATGTGCAGAATGTGTCACAAACCAATGCCACAGATGTTTCAAGTTTTGAGGGAGCGTGTAATTGGCATGCTGACTGCAGAAATGTCCACCAAAGCTGTTACCAGAGAATTTAATGTTCACTTCCCTACTATAAGCCGCCTCCAACATCGTTTTAGAGGTTTGCTGATGTTAACATTGTGAACAGAGTGCCCCATGGGGGCGGTGGAGTTATGGTATCGGCAGGCATAA
Organism: Thymallus thymallus; assembly: GCA_023634145.1. Classification (NCBI taxonomy): domain Eukaryota; kingdom Metazoa; phylum Chordata; class Actinopteri; order Salmoniformes; family Salmonidae; genus Thymallus; species Thymallus thymallus. The sequence continues at coordinate 17,603,219 of CM042410.1, read as the reverse complement.
GCCATGGACAATGAACACAATTGCATTTTATCGATGGCAATTTGAATGCACAGAGATACCATGACGAGCTCCTGAGGCCCATTGTCTTGCCATTCATCTGCCACCATCACCTCATGTTTCAGCATGATAATGCATGGCCTCAAGTCGCAAGGAACTGTACACAATTCCTGGAAGCTGAAAATGTCCCAGCTCTTCCTTGGCCTCCATACTCACCAGACATGTCACCCATTGAGCATGTTTGGGATACTTTGGATCGAAACGTACGACAACATGTTCCAGTTCCAGACAATATCCAATAACTTTGCACAGCAATTGAAGAGGAGTGGGACAACATTCCACAGGCCACAATCAACAGCTTGATCAACTCTATGCTAAGGAGATGTGCTGTGCTGCATGAGGCAAATGGTGGTCACACCAGATACTGACTGGTTTTCTGATCTACACCCCTGCATTTTTTTAAGGTATCTGTGACCAACAGATGCATATCTGTATTCCCAGTCATGTGAAATCCATAGATTAGGGCCTAATGAACTTATTTCAACTGATTTCCTTATATGAACTGTAACTCAGTAAAATCTTTGAAATTGTTGTGTTTATAATTTCTTAAGTATAATAAAAAAAAATATCTGAGAACAACATTGGCAAGGCAATTCAAGCATAGGCAATATGCAGAGATAATCTATGTGGCCTACTGCACAAACCTCATTGCTACAGAACTGTTTTTAATTGGTTATTGTTGCATAGGTTTACATTTTGTAAGTAATGTTTAAAAGAAACAATTTGCAATCATTTGCATTTTGACTCAGAATGTGATCTTGATTCAGAAAGGTTTGGTGACCACTGGCTTAGATTGTTGACAACATGTAAGCTATATTTTGTCTCTAATGTTTATTGAAAACATAAACAAATTTGCACAATGAGTACTTGTTGTCTCTCAAATACATTTTGAAGTTTAAACACCTCAAAACAAGACATGGTATCAATTTCAATATTCTCCACATGGCAGTTTCTTGTCATTCTTGCTAGCAATCTGGCACTTGAGAATCACAACAACACGCTGACTTCTGCCTCATGTAAGCTCACACATCGTTTTCGTGATGTCAGATAACCCAGCAATATGAAATGGACAATCAGGCTACTCACAACTGCTGTCCAGGTGTTTCACCCCATGGGCTAAATTGTCAAGATCAGTGGTTTCAAGTTTGTATCCGTCAATTTTTGACAAGCTGATCATAGTGAAAATTAAAAAATGTCCTGCAGTGTAAACATATTGATTCTCTTTGCAAATAGGCTCAAGATAACTCCTGATAACATTGGGTAGCTGATATTCAGAGTTTAAATAGCCAAACTGATTAGTCACAGGAATCAGGACTAAACCCAATGCAACTTCCTGTTTTACAAATGGTAGGCCTACCACATGGATGGGCATTCATAAAATTCAATTTCAGGCTGACACTCTATGCTACACACTAGTAGACACGGACCAACGCAGATATTTTTTTGGTGTTTTATAAACAGTAGGCCTACCACATGCATGGGCATTTATAAAATTCCATTGCGGGCTGACACCGTAGGCTGCACCCTAGTTAGCACGGACCGACGCTGACGTCTTTTGGACTGCTGTTTTTGGTCCTGTCTGCACCGGCAGTCTTTTTTTGTGTGTTTTACAAACGGCAGGCCTACCACATGGATGGGCATTCTTAAAATTACATTGGGGGATGACACTGTATGCTGCACCCCAGTAAGCATGGACCAACGCAGATGTCTCTTTTTGGTTCAGATTTGGCCTGGCCTTAATTTGGTACAAACATAGACTTCTATAAATTACGTCTTTTCAACTTTAATTCAGAACTGAAAAATTGCCTGATTTAAATGTTCAGAAACTATATATTTTACAACATCCAGAAAATATGCCTTTAAATGTCCTTTCATTCAGAAACTAAAAGTGCATGGTGATCGAACAGGTTTCCTGTTATATTCATCAGAGTTGTAGGGAGGGTGAAGTCTGTGAATCCAAAAAATAGTAATTATACAGATGATTAACAAAACATGCACACAACAGTATTCATACCATGTTTTTGGGGGTAAATGTGAATGAAAAAAAAATTGTTTTCATACACATACCTTGTCCATAATGTAGAGGCCTATGGGATATTGAAGACGTAAGGGAGGAGGATGGTAAATGTGATTTGCATAATATCAATACCAATTGACATAACTTTGTATACCTGCAGACACAGACACAAAAGTGAGCAGTTCAGACATCTGCACCCAATACAGCTAGCCTTCAACATATTCCTATAGCCTACATATTCTTACCTCTTTGTTGATTTGATATCCATTGAATTGTTCATTTTCTGTTTTAGAAAGATTTGCACAAATATGAAAAGATAGATGATATCATCATAAAACAACATCAATTTAGATCATACAAGATCATAGATCATACAATACCTTACCTTTAATTTAGGAGATCTTTACATTTTTCAGTTAAGTGGCTGCACCTGCTGTCCTCTCAAATTCAAATCCAAATGTTTCAGTTTGGTAGTTAGGTTCCTGCAAGAACCCCCACCAACGAAGGAGGTTCCTCGATGAACCCCACCTCCCATGGGGTTCTTGGAATAACCTTTTGGGGGCAATTTTCAGTGCCGAGAACCCTTGTTGAACCCCACATTTTTAGAGTGGATTCTAATGAAGTGAAGGATAAAGCTGATATTGTTGGGGGTTTTAACAAGCACTTCATGTCTGCTGATTCAGCTTTCGATAATGGTGGGGCCCAAGACTCTAATGTAAGCTCTGTTACAGTAAACTATGCTATAGGCCCTCATGTGAACCATTTTAACTTTTAACCTTTGCCTTGATGACAGCTTTGCACACTTTGGCATTCTCTCAACCAGCTTCATAAGGAATGCTTTTCCAACAGTCTTGAAGGAGTTCCCACATATGCTGAGCACTTGTTGGCTGCTTTTCCTTCACTCTTCGGTCCAACTCATCCCAAACCATCTCAATTGGGTTGAGGTTGTGTGATTGTGGAGGCCAGGTTTGATGATGCTGCACTCCATCACTCTCCTTGGTCAAATAGCCCTTACACAGCATGGAGGTGTATTTTGGGTCACTGTTGAAAAACAAATGTGTAGTCCCACTAAGCGCAAACCAGATGGGATGGTGTATTGCTGCAGAATGCTGTGGTAGCCATGCTGGTTTAGTGTGCCTTGAATTTTAAATAAATCACAGTGTCACCAGCAAAGCACCATCACACCTCTTCCTGCATGGCTCACGGTGGGAACCACACATGCAGAGATCATCATGCAGACCTACTCTGCGTCTCACAAACATACGGCGATTGGAACCAAACATCTCAAATTTGGACTCATCAGACCAAAGGACAGATTTCCACCAGTCTAATGTCCATTGCTCATGTTTCTTGGCCCGAGCAAATCTCTTCTTATTGGTGTCCTTTAGTAGTGTTTTCTTTGCAGAAATTACATGGGATTCCATGGGATGTGCACGCGAGGACTACATGGGATGTGCACGCGAGGACTACATGGGATGTGCACGCGAGGACTACATGGGATGTGCACGCATTTGTGTATACGTGCACATGTATGCACATGCACCTGCGCCACAAACACGTGCACACCGCATGTAGTCCTGGCACATATCATGGTGTGAACATGTGCAATGTGAGAGAGTGTTTCTCAGTCATACATTCAGTATGTATGTGCACTGTCTGTGTATTTCGCTCAACCAACAATAGCATCTGCAAAATATGTCATTTGGTATAGTTAGAGCAATTTGTGTGTGATGTGTGTGTACGTGTTTAACTATACTTTTAGGGTTAGGAGCTAGAGTTAGTTTTAGGGTTAGGATTAGGAGTTAGGGAAAATAGGATTTTGAATGCGACTGAATTATATATGTGTGTGTGTGTGTGTGTGTGTGTGTGTGTGTGTGTGTGTGTGTGTGTGTGTGTGTGTGTGTGTGTGTGTGTGTGTGTGTGTGTGTGTGTGTGTGTGTGTGTGTGTGTGTGTGTGTTCTATACATTTCTAAAAACCTGTTTTTCTCTTTGTCATTAAGGGTTATTGTGTGTAGATTGATGAGGAATTATTTGTATTTAATTCATTTTAGAGTAAGGCTGTAACGTAACAAAATGAGAAAAGTCAAGGGGTCTGAATACTGAATAATGTGATTTGACATAATTTTATCTGTGGCCAATGACCTTGAGCCTTCTTGGATGGGCACTTCTAATGTAACTCCAAGGGGCTTGAATTTTCGAGCTCTCGCCGTAGATTTTGCAGTAACAGAACACTGAGCCAATCACGGCGCAACCAGAGAACATTACCAACCCCTACGCTCCGTATTTTCCGCTGGCTGCCCCACCACCACAGAAAGCACTAAACTAGGCGGAAACATCTGCATTTTAGAGTTTCCTTACTCAAGAAAGCAAAAAAGAGGCGATGTTTGTATGCAACTCTTTTCACTCCGGTTTTTTTTACATTGTTTGCAAACTTATATGTGACATGTATCAATGCCCCCCAAAAATGTTTGAACTGAACAGGTGGGGCTCTGCATGAATGATGGGTCGCCACTGGTTATACGCCAACCAATCCACCCCGACCAACCACCCTTCTTTTGTAACCATAACCTTCTGTCTTATGTAACCATACCAAACTTAACATATCATACTAATTTGAGTGTTCCGGATTTACATTTACTATGTTATGTCTAGTCTATGAGACCAGGCTGGCCCGACTGCTGCACAGTTCAGCCTGGAGGAACGCAGCATAGATCTGACATTTCATAATCTGTTCAAGTAAATATTTATAGCCCTAATGTTTAGTTAATGAGTGGTCTAATATCTGTTACCATCTTTTTAATAGGCCTCCAGTGTGCAGTAGGATGCTTTTATCAGTTGATTGACAGGTGTAGGCTACTGTAAAAAGATAAACTTTCCTCTAGTGTGGATGCTCACCAACGTTTTATGATTATGTATAATTTTATTGTTATTGTTCTTGGTGTGGACGACCCAGCTTAAATTGGAAATGCGGCCCTCTTGCGGATAACATCTTGTAATAACAGGTGAGAATGTTATGACTGTGGTGGAGGACGTCAGTAGTCTTTGTAGAGTTTGTAGTTGTGAATGGTTTGGAAAGACTCTTGTGTAGTTAAGACAACAGTTGTACTTTCTGTTGAAGGTTGGCTTGTGGAACCATGCTCTTAAATAGTCATCGCAGTTGAAGACATTTCCAAAGTGGATTGTGACATACCTGATGTTGTAAATATATTGGTGGTTGGACTGGTATGTTCAGTTGTTTGAGACCCCATTGGGGTAGGGATTGATGTGCTGTGGGTTTGAGTTACAGTTACATCTTGTCTTGTAATAACAGGTGAGGATGTCTGTAATGGAGGGGGACGTCACTGATTCAGTCGTCTCTCGGGAGTTTGTAGTTGTGAATGGTGTGGAAAGATTATCTTCTGTGGTTGAGACCACAGCTGTACATTCCATTGACGGTTGGCTTGTGGTACCATGTTCTGAATTGAATACATTTCCAAAGTGGATTGTGACATACCGGATGTTGAGAATATATTGGTGGTTAGACTGATGTGTTTAGATGTATAAAACTCAGTTGAGTTAGGGATCGAAGTGCGTTGAGTTGGAATTTCAGTTATGATTTCCTGATTTCCTGACCTCTGGTGAAGTTCAAGATGTTTCTTGAGTGTTCAATGAAACCTCTGATTGGTTCACTTCGCTTGTGGGTGTCATTGTTGTGGACAAGAGGTCTGTGACTCCAGCAGATTTGGAATGAGTGGTTTGAACTGTCATTTCTGTTGTTTCTCCACTTAGATATGTTGAAGTGTGTTGTGGACTAGTGGTCACTCCAGACATTTGATGAATTGGTTAATGTGGAGGTGATAACGTTTGTGTTGGAGGTTGACATTGTAAATGTTGTTGATGACTGCTCTTCTGATGTAGAAAACTCTGTGTTCTTTATCTGTCCAGCTGTGGTTTGTGGATTTGTTTCTGTGGAACTCTGCATGTTATTTGTAACTTCAGGTGAGTATGTTATGTCTGTAGTGGAGGGGGCTATAACTGATTCAGTTGTCTTTGTAGAGTTTGTAGTTGTGAATGATGTGGAAAGATTCTCTCCTGTGGTTGAGAACACAGTTGTACTTTCCTCTATAGGCTAGCTTGTTCTTTTGAACCCATCTTCAGTAGTTGTCTTCGTGGAAGAATTTTCAGACTCGATTGTGGTAGGAATTGATGTGCTTTGGGTTTGAGTCGGAGTTACATATTATCGTTTAATAACAGGTGAGGATGTGATGTCTATATAAAGGGGGAGGTTTCCAATTCACTTGTCACTTCCGATTCACTGGGGTTTCCCATGGATGTTACATTTTAGGTTGATTTTAGGTTTTGGTCAGGTCATCTGCTATGGTTGTACTGTCAAGGGCTTCTTTTATTTTTTTTTTGAAAGGTTTTTATAGAACCTGATAATTCATTATCAATGATTGTAAAATAATTTATAGACTGTTTTGTTATTTTTTGCCAAATGTCCCATGATTCTTCCCAGTGGAATCTGAGTGAGCTTGTCTTTTTAAATATTGATCTGGTTGAAATAAAAAATGCTTTCACTATTTCTCTATTGAATTTGTACATTTCCTACATTTCACAATTGCCACTCTGCCTTATTTCAACATTCCTAAATATTCAAAAGGAATATTTAAACCTTTAAACCCTTTTCTCTCTATACATCAACGATGTCGCTCTCGCTGCTGGTGACTCTCTGATCCATCTTTACGCAGACGACACCATTCTGTATACATCTGGCCCCTCTTTGGACACTGTGTTAACTAACCTTCAAACAAGCTTCAATGCCATACAACACTCCTTCCGTGGCCTCCAACTGCTCTTAAATGCTAGTAAAACTAAATGCATGCTTTTCAATCGAACGCTACCCGCACCCGCCCACTGGACTATCATCACTACTCTCGACGGGTCTGACTTAGAATACGTGGACACCTACAAATACCTAGGCGTGTGGTTTAGACTGTTCACTCTCCTTCCAGACTCACATTAAGCATCTCCAATACTAAATTAAATCCAGAATTGGCTTCCTATTTCGCAACAAAGCCTCCTTCACTCATGCTGCCAAACATGCCCTTGTAAAACTGACTATCCTACCAATCCTTGACTTCGGCGATGTCATTTACAAAATAGCCTCCAACACTCTACTCAGCAAATTGGATGTAATCTATCACAGTGCCATCCGTTTTGTTACCAAAGCCCCATATACTACCCACCACTGCGACCTGTATTCTCTCGTTGGCTGGCCTTCATTATATATTCGTCGCCAAACCCACTGGCTCCAGGTCATCTATAAGTCTTTACTAGGTAAATCCCCGCCTTATCTCAGCTCAATGGTCACCATAGCAACACCCACCCATAGCATGCGCTCCAGCAGGTATATTTCACTGGTCATCCCCAAAGCCAACACCTCCTTTGGCCGCCATTCCTTCCAGTTCTCTGCTGCCAATGACTGGAACGAATTGCAAAAATCCTTGAAGCTAGAGGTTCCTATCTCCCTCACTAACTTTACGCATCAGCTGTCAGAGCTGCTTATCGATCACTGCACCTGTATATAGCCCTACTACCTCATCCCCATATTTATTCTTTTCGCTAATTTTGCACTCCAGTATCTCTATTTGCACATCTATCAGTCCAGTGTTAATTCTAATTTGTAACTTATTTCACCACTATGGCCTATTTATTGTTCTACCTTCCTAACCTTACTGCATTTTGCACTACATTTGCACACTGTATATAGATTCTCTATTGTGTTATTGACTGTACGTTTGTTTATTCTCATGTGTAACTCTGTGTTGTTTTTTGTCGCACTGCTTTGCTTTGTCTTGGCCAGGTCACATTTGTAAATGAGAACATGTTCTCAACTGGCCTACCTGGTTAAATAAAGGTGAAATAAAAAAAATGTATTTGAAAAATACAAATCTAATGCATAAAATATAAATATGTAATAAAACAAACAGCTAACATTTGTAACTACTTTGTGTATGGCTCAATTGGAATAGCATGGCGCAAGAGTTGTGGGTTCGATTCCCTGTGGCCACCCATTCGGAAAATGTATTTGGATAAAAGCACCTGCTAAATGGCATACATTATATATTATAGCAATGTGTACTTACACTGCATTTATTCTGCACCTACCAATGTAGCTAAATTCTCTGAGCAGCATACAGTATGTAGGGAAAAGTAACTCATGATTATGCATTTCCTTATTAAACAATTATGATCCTTTTGATAAATGCTTTGTGTATTTGTCTCTTTTCAGCATTACAGGTGGTAAGGAATTGTATGTGTAGTTGTCGCTGCATCATATTAACAATCTGTGTCATATTGATTTTGAGATATAAAGTAATAACATAACTATCAAATGATGATGTGAAATAATCTAATAAATAAAGAGAGTCGGACACTATATATAAACTCCCAGTAAGTTATTGGGTAAACCATCAACGTTTCAGCATCACTGTGCCTTCTTCAGGGTAATGTCATGAATGTCTTTACCAGGTTATGTAGACAAACATTGTGTCATAATTATTAGGTTGATGAGAATGAATTGAGTGGAACTGTTAAGATAATAGTTTACAGTATGTTGAATATATTAGGCTATTGTTATCATATGGCAACATAATTAGATATTGTACATAATATGCTTTTTATAGCATGGTTCAGTAAGATTCTTTCCATATTTTAATTTATGTTGATGCTAATATTTCATGTTTTCAATGTTTAAATTATATACTTTTTATCTCCAAGTTAGCATTGTCAATGTCAATCTTTTGTTTAATACATTATTGCTTCAAGTTAAGTTGTGAATTTACCGATTGTGACAATTCTAGTTATCATGATGGTAAGGATTATGGATGCCAGTCTTTTCCCCTCTGTGTCTAAGGATGCTCCACATATTTCCTATATTGCAATTGTCTCTCATTCCAGGGATATTTAGAAAATGTCATCCACTGTCCAGTTAATTGTTTGAAGCCTGAGTAGTTAAAACCTATGTATAAATAATACACCAAATTATTATGCCAACTGGATTACCATATAATTACCAACAAAAGTCACAATTGTGTAACTTTGGAGCAAGGAATAGATAAAGCCTAATTTAGGCCTACACAACCAAAACAATCACTCTGATAGTGGCGCAATAATGTTGAATTTATTTGTCTTGTTCCACCTAAAACCACTTAAAAGTGTTCAAGCCATCTGATGTAAATGTCACAAGTAAAATGCACCTGTATTGCAGTGTCAGGTGGTTAGGGAACTATATTGTCACGTATCAGTATTTAAATAAGTTTGTTAGATCAAAATAAATATAATCTTTGAATTGCCAATGGCTGTATGACTATGTAACCACAAAAGTGAGACTATTGAAGTTGTTGGGACTATTGAATTACCTTGCATGCAATACAGCATGTGTGTATGCTATTAATTCTATGTAGGCTTAAACATAATTAATTATTATATTCTGAAAATACTGGTGGATAAATTATTCAAATTAGTATTATTTCTTCCCCCAACCTCTCCCCATGTTAAAATGTCACCCTGAATATGGTACTCAGTTAGGCCTAATGCGTTTTCACAATGGTCAAGTGGACTGCTGGTCAAATGCTGGTAATGTAATATTTACCTTAAGTCCATCAATCAGAGATGAAGGTGAACAATGAGTCAGTCACTTGGACAATCCGTACCCTTATCTTACTACATATATTATGGTGTTGCACCCAATTGAGCATGCTATAAATAGCCATTATTATTAACTGAATAAGCTCATAAACGGGTCAACTGTACCGGGAAGACGTCTTTCATCGTCTTCTTGGATAGGCTTAAATTTAGGATATGTGCAGTGCACTCTATGCCTCTGTTTGCAAATGTAAAACTAATCCATAGAAAAACTTAAAATAATAATTCAAAATCATAGCACATACAGTGGGGAGAACAAGTATTTGATACACTGCCGATTTTGCAGGTTTTCCCACTTACAAAGCATGTAGAAGTCTGTAATTTTTATCATAGGTACTCTTCAACTGTGAGTGACGGAATCTAAAACAAAAATACAGAAAATCACATTGTATGATTTTTAAGTAATTAATTTGCATTTTATTGCATGACATAAGTATTTGATACATCAGAAAAGCAGAACTTAATATTTGGTACAGAAACCTTTGTTTGCAATTACAGAGATCATACGTTTCCTGTAGTTCTTGACCAGGTTTGCACACACTGCAGTAGGGATTTGGCCCACTCCTCCATCCAGATCCTTCAGGTTTCGGGGCTGTCGCTGGGCAATACGGACTTTCAGCTCCCTCCAAAGATTTTCTATTGGGTTCAGGTCTGGAGACTGGCTAGGCCACTCCAGGACCTTGAGAAGCTTCTTACGGATCCACTCCTTAGTTGCCCTGGCTGTGTGTTTCGGGTCGTTGTCGTGCTGGAAGACCCAGCCACGACCCATCTTCAATGCTCTTACTGAGGGAAGGAGGTTGTTGGCCAAGATCTCGCGATACATGGCCCCATCCATCCTCCCCTCAATACGGTGCAGTCGTCCTGTCCCCTTTGCAGAAAAGCATCCCCAAAGAATGATGTTTCCACCGCCATGCTTCACGGTTGGGATGGTGTTCTTGGGGTTGTACTCATCCTTCTTCTTCCTCCAAACACGGCGAGTGGAGTTTAGACCAAAAAGCTCTATTTTTGTCTCATCAGACCACATGACCTTCTCCCATTCCTCCTCTGGATCATCCAGATGGTCATTGGCAAACTTCAGACGGGCCTGGACATGCGCTGGCTTGAGCAGGGGGACCTTGCGTGCGCTGCAGGATTTTAATCCATGACGGCGTAGTGTGTTACTAATGGTTTTCTTTGAGACTGTGGTCCCAGCTCTCTTCAGGTCATTGACCAGGTCCTGCCGTGTAGTTCTGGGCTGATCCCTCACCTTCCTCATGATCATTGATGCCCCACGAGGTGAGATCTTGCATGGTGCCCCAGACCGAGGGAGATTGACCGTCATCTTGAACTTCTTCCATTTTCGAATAATTGCGCCAACAGTTGTTGCCTTCTCACCAAGCTGCTTGCCTATTGTCCTGTAGCCCATCCCAGCCTTGTGCAGGTCTACAATTTTATCCCTGATGTCCTTACACAGCTCTCTGGTCTTGGCCATTGTGGAGAGGTTGGAGTCTGTTTGATTGAGTGTGTGGACAGGTGTCTTTTATACAGGTAACGAGTTCAAACAGGTGCAGTTAATACAGGTAATGAGTGGAGAACAGGAGGGCTTCTTAAAGAAAAACTAACAGGTCTGTGAGAGACGATATTCTTACTGGTTGGTAGGTGATCAAATACTTATGTCATGCAATAAAATGCAAATTAATTATTTAAAAATCATACAATGTGATTTTCTGGATTTTTCTTTTAGATTCCATCTCTCACAGTTGAAGTGTACCTATGATAAAAATTACAGACCTCTACATGCTTTGTAAGTAGGAAAACCTGCAAAATCGGCAGTGTATCAAATACTTGTTCTCCCCACTGTGTGTATACACACACACACACACACACACACACACACACAGTAACAATAATAATATGGCAATTACTGTGCAATATACTGATGTTGTGAACAAAGTGCTCCATGGTGGCGGTGGGGTTATGGCATGGGCAGGCATAAGCTATGGACAATGAACACAATTCCATTTGATCAATGGCAATTTGAATGCAGAGATAACATGACGAGATCCTGAGAGTTGAGGCCCATTGTCATGCCATTCATCCGCCGCCATCATGTTAATGCCATCTCGGCAGCACATCAGTAGTGGAATATCTTTAACCACAGCTCACAGGGTTAAGCCCAATTGTAAACCAACTTAAACAAATTGTTCCTTGCTTTTATCAGCATTTGATAAGCGACTGAGGTAATACAAGATACTTCCTGAAAATCGTATTAAAAGCCTTTAATGTGCAATTTGGCATTTAGCCAATGTTAATTTTAAAAACGTATGATTTGGGAACATTTAAACTATCCCAAACACAATGCTAATTTAATTGACCACAAAAAAACTGTTAATCAAACAAATGTTTGCTATTGAGATGTGAATATGCAGCCTTTATCATAATGGTGAAATAAAAACATTAAAATTGTAGGAAAAGCACTGCTTATTAATATTCATAGTTCACATAGAACAAAGGCTTTCACTGGAAACAGTCAACCTTTTGTGAAGGGAATGGCATTTATGGCTGTCCTTTGTGTAGTTTCCACATCCTGCTATGCTTGACAGTCCCACACATTCCAGTACTGCAGCTCTCATAGTTCCTGCTGCTTAACTCCATCCTCCAGAGCAGCTTCCTCTGCTAGTTCTGCCAGGGCCCTGTGACGCTCTGTCTCTGTCACCGTCATAGGATGCAGGGGGAAGAACCCAGCTAGTCCTACAGGAAGAGAGATGGGAGGGATGACAGTAACTTAGACCACATAGATTCCCAGATAGCACTGAGGCTTTAGTGGAAGTATATACCCCCTGTATATAGCCTCGCTACAGTTATTTTACTGCTGCTCATTAATTATTTGTTATTTTTTACTTAACACTTATTTTTCTTAACTGCATTGTTGGTTAAGGGCTTGTAAGTAAGCATTTCACTGTAAGGTCTACACCTGTTGTATTCGGCGCATTAGATAAATAACATTTGATTTGGTATTGATTACATTTAAAAGTATACTACATTGAACAAAAATAGAAGCACAATATGTAAAGTGTTGGTCCCATATTTAATGAGCTGAAATAAAAGTTCCCCGAAATTTTCCATATGTACAAAAAGCTTCTTTCTCTCAAATTTTTGCTTAACAGCATCACCATTACACAGGTGAACCTTGTGCTGGGGACAATAAAAGGCCACTGTAAATTGTGTTACTTGTGTCACACAATACAATGCCACAGATGTCTCAAGTTGAGGGAGAGTGCAATTGGCATGCTTACCATAAGCCTCCTCCAACATAATTTTAGAGAGTTTGGCAGTACATCCAACTGGCCTCAAAACCGCAGACCATGTGTATGGCGTAGTGTGGGTGAGTGGTTTACTGATGTCAACATTGTGAACAGAGTGCCCCATGGTGGTGGTGGGGTTATGGAATGGGCAGGCATTTGCTACCGACAACGAACACAATTGCATTTTATCGCTGGCAATTTGATCCGGAGGCCCATTGTCATGCCATTAATCTGCCGCCATTAGCTCATGTTTCCCAGTCATGTGAAATCCATAGATTTGGGCCTAATAAATTTATTTAAATTGACTGATTTCCTTACATGAACTGTAACTCAGTATAATCTTAAATTGTTGCATGTTGCGTTTATATTTTTGTTCAGTATACAGTAGTTAGTATATGAACCTGTGATTTAGTGCCTTTTCCATGACGTAGGCCTTACACTGGTCCTTTCAATAAACCTGTAAAGTGTGTGTTGTCATGGTGAGGGTAGCGCAAACACACCTAGAAGTTTGGCCACAGGCTTCGTTGGATGTGCACCACAGCCCATCCAGTACTTGATCCTGTCGGAGTTGATGCTGACCAGTTTCTCATTGTAGATGTTTGGCAGGGGGTCATAAGAGCCTAGCTGTTCTATGTATTTACTGTCTCGCGCTCGCTTGTTGTAAGCAGCCACAATGCGGTAGAAAGGTCTGTTAGACTGTTTGTGGCCAGCCATTGCCAATCTGATGACAATGTGTCCTCCATGGTACGTCTTCAGTAGGAAAGATGCTGTAAGGATAATACAACAAAATCAGCATTGTATTGTTTCGTTAAAGGTGAAATTCATATGCAATTAAATTGGCAGAAGAAAATAACAGCATTTGAATTAGGATTTCGGTCAAAGAGTAAGCAATTAGTTGTGACCCCAGTTCAGGTGGTGTGTTTTGACAGGTAAAAAGCCAGGTCAAAGGTTATCAGGTGTTTAGCCAGGTAACACTATGCTATCTGCAAAATACTTGAATCTGGATCGCCACCCACCACAACGGTAATTTAACATGGTGGCGCTCTCTTTTAACATAAGTTGCAATATATTGTAACACCACGCACACAACAGTATTTCATGTCTGGACAATAACTCATTAGCAAGTAGCCATCCCATAATACAAATAACACTTAATTTCTAGCTATCTGTTGTGAATTCCATGAAATAAACATTACTTATCAGAAACATCATTGGTATAACTATTAGCTAGCTAGACACCATACTCAGAGGCTAGTTAACAGTAACGTTACTGTACTTAGCTAACGTTACAGATATGTCGGGCTAACTAATACGCGTACCTCAAATTGCTAGTTAGCCCAGGTTGACAGCGTTAGTTAAATAGAACAATTATTATACTTACATAGATGGACCATGTTTAGGTAAACCCTGCAAAAGAGCTTAAACGAATACGTAAAAATCGAGAACGTTTTCTACATTACATAAAACAGCAATTATAATGTGACATTCGTACGGGTGCAGCCATTTTTAAACAGGAAGTGATCTTCTTCTTCGTGTAGTTTTTTGTCACTAGGCGCAGTGTATTGCCGCCTTTCGCATGTCGGTCCCAAAAAAAGGGAAAAGGGGAATTGGAAAATGTAAATTGCACCGCCATCTAACCCTGCCCCCAAATATAGGTTGGTTGTTTAGCAACAAAACCTACCCGTGCGCAACTATGGGGCAAAGCAGACAGGTTGGCTAGATTGTTGACTATATGTAACCTGCAGTTCGTCTCCAAAGTTGATTGAAAACATAAATACTGCAATTTGAGCCATATTAGCATTGACATGAAATCAGTCAAAACAAGGCATGGTATCAAGAACAAGAAACGAGCCACTTACGATTCCTCACATGGCAGTTTCTTGTATTTTTTGCTAGCAAACTGGCCATCCAGAATCACAACAACATGCTGACTTCTGCCCCATGGAAGCGCATTCATCGTTTTCGTGACGTTTTCAGCTAACCCATCGAGCTATACATCTGCCGCATTCAAGTGCAAGTCGGAACAAGGAAACCTGCTTACTGGTTGTAGTTATGGAGGATCACAGTAAGAGTCATAATACCCATAAATCCTAGCGGTCAAACAGGCAAATGGTTCTAATAATTTTTCCACCATTCATTTTACCCATAGGGGATTTTTAGATTTTTTTGTTTTGTGTAGGCTTACCCTGTTGTGATAACCATGTACTCTTATCAATATATTCACCTGTATTTACCACCAACAAATGAAATGCTTATTAGCTGCTAATGTGGCTATCATAAAGAACGACAAATGTCATGAATATCTGGGCAAGACTGCCAAATCAAGGCAAAGGTAAGAATCTCTGGATTAACTATCTAATGTTAGCTAAATGTAATTATCATGGTTATCAAAACGTCACGCCAGGGTAAGCCTACACAAAACACAGCCCTTATTTTAAGTGTTTCTAAAATCCCCTATGGGAAAAATGAATGGTTGAAAAACAATTGGAACCATTTCCCTGTTTGACCGCTAGGTTTTAAGGGTATTATGACACCTCCACTGTGGGGCTCTGTACACGTGCTGCATTTAATCAGTTAGCAAGTCGTACATTTCCTTATTCCGACTAGTATGTGAACGCGGCAACTATCCGCAAAAACCGACTACCCCGTTGAAAGTGTTCCTTGAAGCGTTTCCTTTAATGATCGTAACTGTCCACCAGATTGCGCCATTGGACTGTATTACACTGTCGGAGCTCCTAAGTGGAATGATCATTGTAAATTGTTGTACACTTTAGCAACACTTATGATTGTTTGAATACACAGTCATACAGTCTCACAAATCTAATAATACATGGAAAAATAATCTTCATGACCCACGATATGTATCAAAATCAATACAAAATATTGATTGAAATATGTATATTGGCTATCTAATTGAGATGACATGTTCAGGTATTTTTCAGACTTAAATGTTGTATTTATTAGCTGCTGCAAAAGCATCAGCTACTCTTCCTGGGGTCCACATGAAACATTACATGGTATATTCCCAGCCTCTGTTCTGGACCTGGTTGCATTTCTTGTGTTGTACCGATGAGTGTCTGAACTGTGTGCCAACTGTTTGAATAGACAGTTCGGTACCTTCAACACATCAGAACCTCGCACAATGACCAATAGTGATGCAGTCAATCTCTCCTCAACTTTAAGCTTGCAGATCAATCTGATCAGTCATCCTAAGTTTCAATTGTCTGTCTTCTATAGTGGATGATAAGTAGGGTTACTACGACTGAAAATACATGAATTCATTGAATTGTAGTAGGCTGTCAGGTCTGACTAAATGAAAGATAATAGTCTGTAAAATGTATATGCTACACTATTTGTGTTTTTATGTTTACCTGTGTAAAGGAAAAAACATGTGTAAATACAGTATTTGTAATGGATTGCAGTTATAAAATACATATAAAAGTTATTCAAAAAGGTTCTTAATGCTTCTGATATGGTTTTCAGATAAAAGCCAGACCAACGTGGTCCTCTCCTTATACTAGATGTCTTTAGATGATTACACAGGTTTTGCTCTTGCTCCAGCCACTGCAACAGCAGAGTAGAAACATTGATTTCCTGAGAGTGACCCATGAATAGAGGGGTCAGTGCTTTGCATGATGTACACCGGGTGCACTGATATTTGTTCCCTTTGGGAGCTCCACTCCCTTGCTGTTGGAACATGGTGATTTCACACTCCTGTTGTGGAGAGATGCTGTTCCTGTATGTGTGACAAACACATGGTTTTCTCTGAGGAGGGGTCAGACTCTGATAGCCCTTTGTCTCTGAATGAACACGTAGTTATATTTGATAACAGATATGTTCTCACAGCACATAAGTCCATAACACAGAACAGTGATTCCTGTACTGTTCAATGTTCCCTTATTACTGTGAGCCCTATCTGCATGAACAACAAACTGTTTTGCTTATGTGAAGTTCATTTTCTCATCCTTAATACACAATTTGTACAAAAAAGACAGAGAGATCTACATGCATGATAATTTTTAAATCTACATGTATCATCATAACACAGTACAAAATTACAAAATCAATCATCGTCGTCCATTGAATTAGCTTTTGTAATGTATATAATATTTTTGTGGAATTTATTTCTGTATTTAGTTAATGTTATTCATCTCTCCAATTTATTGTACATTTCCATCATATTAATATAATAATTCTACACCAAGTGACTGGATAGGACATGTTATAGTTTGGTTATTGGTTATTTATTGTATGATACTGTATAATGGTTTGAATATTATTCAATAAATGTCTACTCCTAAAGCACATATCCCAAAATGATGCAGGTTAGATCATTTGGTTAACTAGTTAATTTGCCATTCAACAGGCCCAGTCATGTGGAGTTGTAGACTGCCCAGTCATGTGGAGTTGTAGACTGCCCAGTCATGTGGAGTTGTAGGCTGCCCAGTCATGTGGAGTTGTAGACTGCCCAGTCATGTGGAGTTGTAGGCTGCCCAGTCATGTGGAGTTGTAGACTGCCCAGTCATGTGGAGTTGTAGACTGCCCAGTCATGTGGAGTTGTAGGCTGCCCAGTCATGTGAGGTTGTAGGCTGCCCAGTCATGTGGAGTTGTAGGCTGCCCAGTCATGTGGAGTTGTAGGCTGCCCAGTCATGTGGAGTTGTAGACTGCCCAGTCATGTGGAGTTGTAGACCGCCTAGTCATGTGGAGTTGTAGGCTTCCCAGTCATGTGGAGTTGTAGACTGCCCAGTCATGTGGAGTTGTAGACTGCCCAGTCATGTGGAGTTGTAGGCTGCCCAGTCATGTGGAGTTGTAGACCGTCCAGTCATGTGGAGTTGTAGACTGCCCAGTCATGTGGAGTTGTAGACCGCCCAGTCATGTGGAGTTGTAGACTGTCCAGTCATGTGGAGTTGTAGACCGCCCAGTCATGTGGAGTTGTAGACTGCCCAGGCATGTGGAGTTGTAGGCTTCCCAGTCATGTGGAGTTGTAGGCTGCCCAGGCATGTGGAGTTGTAGACTGCCCAGTCATGTGGAGTTGTAGACCGCCCAGTCATGTGGAGTTGTAGACCGCCCAGTCATGTGGAGTTGTAGACTGCCCAGGCATGTAGGGTTGTAGACTGCCCAGGCATGTGGAGTTGTAGACCGCCCAGTCATGTGGAGTTGTAGACTGCCCAGGCATGTGGAGTTGTAGGCTTCCCAGTCATGTGGAGTTGTAGACTGCCCAGTCATGTGGAGTTGTAGACTTCCCAGTCATGTGGAGTTGTAGACTTCCCAGTCATGTGGAGTTGTAGACTGCCCAGTCATGTGGAGTTGTAGACTGCCCAGTCATGTGGAGTTGTAGACCGCCCAGTCATGTGGAGTTGTAGACTGTCCAGTCATGTGGAGTTGTAGACCGCCCAGTCATGTGGAGTTGTAGGCTTCCCAGTCATGTGGAGTTGTAGACTGCCCAGTCATGTGGAGTTGTAGGCTGCCCAGTCATGTGGAGTTGTAGACTGCCCAGTCATGTGGAGTTGTAGACCGCCCAGTCATGTGGAGTTGGAGACTGCCCAGTCATGTGGAGTTGTAGACCGCCCAGTCATGTGGAGTTGTAGACTGCCCAGGCATGTGGAGTTGTAGGCTTCCCAGTCATGTGGAGTTGTAGACTGTCCAGTCATATGGAGTTGTAGACCGCCCAGTCATGTGGAGTTGTAGACCGCCCAGTCATGTGGAGTTGTAGACTGCCCAGGCATGTAGGGTTGTAGACTGCCCAGGCATGTGGAGTTGTAGACTGTCCAGTCATGTGGAGTTGTAGGCTGCCCAGACATGTGGAGTTGTAGACCGCCCACTAATGTGGAGTTGTAGACCGCCCAGTCATGTGGAGTTGTAGACTGCCCAGACATCCAAAACACATAAAGTTCCATGAAAGGACTAGAGATGATATACAGGACAACACAGTAATTATTACGCTGACCACTTTTCTGTGCAAAATCTGAAAATGAATAGACACTTTACACAACCAGACACACGTGCATCTTACATGGTGAATCTGCAGTGCATGATTAACTGAACGCTGACATTGAGTCCAGTGGTAGCTGATACTCTCATGAGGACCCCATGCTCTTTGGGACACCAAGAGGAGTTGTTCTTGCCGTAAGTGTCTGTGACAGTTCAGTTAGAGATGCTCAGATGACCAGATAATGTACCAGGAAAGAGGCAGAAGGGACCACTTTAATACACAGCCTTAATAAATGAATTCATATATTGTGATAGAAGTTGGCCACATTCACAAATTATGATTATGTTTATAAAGCTAATAATGGCTGCAAATAACACATAACTGATATACTCAAGCTAAAATATAGCTAAGCCTTAAAGGTCCCCTCCGGTGGATTGGACCAGACACTGGGCTTGATGAAAAGACATGAGTCAATGGGCTCTCAGCAGCCCATGCCCACTCAGAAAACAGAGAGGTGGGTGAGATGAACTGACTCCGTGTAGGACCAGTAAGCCAGTTTCACACATTCAATGGGAAAACATTTTAACCAGCATTTCTGTGCCAAATATTAATTTTATCAAGCAGATTATTGAGGAGAGGGGAGGCCAAGGAGGCCAGATGAAGCTTCACAGACTCTCCCATGACACCCATCCCTAACATGATCACTAAAGCATGGCTCTTACCCATTCTCAATTAGATGATCTGTTCTGCTAACATTTGTGTTTCACATCTCGACTGAAACCTCCACATTGTCTTCAGTGTGATGGGCAAGACATTTTAGAGTTTGCGATACGATTTTTCACTCAGATTTCCTCCATGTGCGCACTACAGGAGCTTGAACTGAAAAGGACATAAATATATACTTATTATTTTGGAAGATAGAAAAATATGGAAAGTTTTTACAAACTTTACTTGAGAAGTATTCAGATCCCAATCCACATTTTGTCTCTATAGATGGACCAGACCTGCAGTTTAAATTAGTCTCATTAAAAAGAATCCCATGTCATCACGACTAGCTTCCCAGCCTTGTAAAATGTGTACAGTTTTGAACATGTTTAATCAACTACCCACATAAAGAAATGTCTGACCATCTCCTCAGTCCACTGTGAGGTCTTGAGTCTGACTTAGTCCCCTGCCTGCTGTTTTAACTGTCTCTGTCCAGCTACAGTGTGCCATCTATCCTCTATGAACCCATGGACCCAACAGAGACAGACAGAGGGACATTTTGTCTCTCACATGTTGGGGATCAAATTATGTATTTTCCACAGAATGATCTCTCAGATGGATTCAGTGAGACTGATTGTGTAAGCATGCAAAATGGATGCTGTTACTTTCATCTTCATTAAACAAAGGACTTGCTTTCTTCCTTTGGCTTTTTCAAAGAGAGACTTCTTTAACTGATTAAGAGCAAAACACGACTAGTCCATCACATGCTGCAAGGAGTTGAAGAGTTGAAGAGTTTTATTGTTGCGAAATGGATGCATCCATCTCTTAAACAAACAGCATCAATATATTTGTTTGACAATTCGTAAATGGCCATGGTCAAATGGCCTTCTTTTGATGTACGTGCAGCACAACCTTGAGACAAATATTTTTTAAACATACCTTATTACAATGGCTTGAAAAGGACTGACAACATTTTAAAGCATTGGCCGAACAGAAACAGGAATTATCCTGAAGGTGAATGGGAACTCCATTGGTTTGTGAAGGCTATGAAGAACATGCAAGTGTTTTTGAATGGTCTCTTTAGTACATCTCAGTCTGAGATGTGCCTGTAGTCTGGAGTAGTGCAGACAGTAACTGATCAGTAGCTGGTCCCGATAGTCACAGCTTGTTAAAGGGAAGATGTTTGGGGAACACAGTCCATTCACTGTGACATCTCCTTAGGGGTCAGGGGTCATGACCTGCTCACCATCCCAGGATCCACTGATGGCTGCAGAGCAAGGCTGGTTGGTTGGGTGAGAGGACAAGGCATGCACATCAAACCATGATGCCACAATATGGGGTTTCACTTCAGACACGAATATGGGTCATAACTCTTCAAGTGGTAGATAGAGCACATCATTTTGGTGTTTAGTTTTTTTATTTAACCTTTATTTAACTAGACAAGTCAGTTAACAAATTCTTATTTACAATGACAGCCTACCGGGGAACAGTGGGTTAACTTCCTTGTTCAGGGGCAGAACAACAGATTATTTACTTTGTCAGCGTGGGGATTCGATCCAGCAACCTTTCAGTTATTGGCCCAACACCCTAACCACTAACCACTAGGCTACCTGCCACTTGTTTGTCTGCTAAATGACTAACATGTCATGTAAACATGTTTATCACTGTTGTTTCTTACTGGAGCTCTGATGCCTCTCAAGACAGTGTGGACAAGTAGTAACATAACTTTTATAAACTAACTCTTAATTAGCAATTATAAGTAACTTATGGCCTCTTCAGAGAAAAGGAAATGGTGATAATGGAATAAAATGTATATACATACAATATAGTCACATGGTCTAGCTCAGGATTCCGGGATGTGTTTGCAATCATAAAAAGAGAGTGTTTACTCACATACAAACTTGCTTTACTAGGTAATATCTGCTCAATGTTTGATTCCCCCATAAATTATCTTTAATTAGGCTTTCAGTGATACAGTGACTGACATTGTCCTCTGGTCAGGTCTGAGGGCCCTGACAGACAAATATTTATATTCATATATAGTTTTTTACCTTTATTTAACTAGGCAAGTCAGTTAAGAACAAATTCTTATTTACAATGGCGGCCTACACCAGCCAAACTCAGACGACGCTAGTCCAATTGTGCGCCGCTCTATGGGACTCCCAATCACGGCCGGTTGTGATACAGCCTGTATTCAAACCAGGGTGTCTGTAGTGACACCTCTAGCACTGAGATGCAGTGCCTTAGACTGCTGCGCCACTTGGGAGCTCTAGGGTTGTTATCTGAGTGGCTCTGCATGCGTTCCTCCTACTCAACAAACAGCAGGAACAGTCATGACTTGTTTTACACCATCTACTATATACTATTATCCTGTGTGATGCAAATCATCAAAGACATGGATGTATGCAAATAAACACAGAGGATAGTATAATACCTTGCTTTACAGATCTATGGGGAACAGGCATGATACCCCCACAACACTTACATACACAAACTAAACAAACAAGTCCAGTTTGAAGTGGAGTTATATTTTAAGTGCAGTGACATTTGACTGGAAACTTGGGTAGTGTGGGCTGTTAACTGAAGAGATGGGTGAGCTCTGCCACAAGGCGATAAGGGCCTTTGGTTATGCCAGAATCAGTTTGTTTGTCCCTCTGAGGGTTGTTTAGTGATAATAAAGGACAGCTACAGTATTCCAGTCTCTCTCAGTGGCAGGGCTTTAACATCCCGTACCTTGCACACAAACACATGAGCACACAACACTTTCATGTACCCAAGTTTAAATGTCCAAAAACAAACTAGTTGGACAGGCTCTTCATCTCCCAAGCCTCTATACTGTCAGGGACATGTTTACCAATCTAATGAGATAGTGGTGTTAGGATACAACAGGATTCATGCAATAATTAGCAGTGACAGGATGTCACCCACGCTGGCATGGATCACCCTCTATCCCCCGCCCGCCCATCCAGCTGGGGACACCTGCTGCCAGCCTGATGTCACCTCCACTCCCCCTCTCCTCTCCTCTCCTCTCCTCTCCTCTCCTCTCAGGGGTTACTTAGTGATGCTGCTGATCTGGCTGTGAGGGAGTTCACCTGCCCTCCTCTCCACTCCACTCCGTCATGGTCATCTCTATCTTGTGGGCTCAACATCAGCCTATCAGACCCCTAACTTTGTCTGTCTGTCCAGTGTCTCCCTGAAGCCCATGTCTGTTTGTACTAACGAGATTAGTGTCTCTGAGCAGCGCCCTTTAATTAAGTAAAGAAAGCAGCTCTCCTTCCCTCTTACAATACCGTTTTATATACTATTTCTCTCCACATCCTGATAAAAATAATTCCCATAAGGAAGATGTGCAGAACAGAGCAGAGCAGAAAGTGTTTCAGCGCTAAGTGGGAGGACCTGGCAGATAACTATCATGGTCTTGCCATTAGTCTGCTATGCAGCAGTCGCACCTGTCTGAACACAGTCCAGGCCACAAAGGAGAGATAGAGACTGTTGTGACGTTTTATCACCTCTGTATGGGCGGCAGGTAGCCTAGCGGTTAGAGCATTGGGCCAGTAACCGAAAGGTAGCTGTTTTCGAATACCGGAGCCAACAAGGTGGAAATCCTGTCTATGTGTCCTTGGGAAAGGCACTTAACCTTCATTTTCTCCAGGACCTGACCCTGTAGGTAGGCCGTCATTGTAAATAAGAATTTGTTCTTAACTGACTTGCCTCGTTAAATAAAGGTTAAATTTAAAAAAAAATAATAATAAAGTATGGACATTAAATACTTTATAAGAAACATTGGTATTGTCACGATCGCTATGAGACAGGACCCGAAGCGCAGAGTTGTGGTGAGAATACATTCCTTTATTCCAGTAAAGTAATTAAAAAAAGCCCAAACAAAGGCGAGACCGCGACCATGCACTGGCGTGCACAAAAAGAAACACACCCAAAAACCCACAAACACAGGTGGAAAAACTGAACTTAAATAGGCTCCCCAATTAGAGGCAATGCGGCGCAGCTGCCTCTAATTGGGGACCAATTCCAACACAAACATAGAGAACATCAGAGAGGTCTCTGGACACTAAACCTGGAAAACATAATGGTTTCCAGAGACCTCTCTGAACATAGATCCTTCACAGTTAGGTTTTTCTTCAAGATGATAATTTATCAAAATATGGCTCAAAATGAAAGACACAATGCACACCAAGTGGAGCTCACAAGCTGTGTGAAGGCAGAGACTCCAGAGAGAGAAAAAAGGTGCTTTATATTATGAAGGAGTCTTATCTTATAGTAGAATGTAAAATAACAAGAAGCTCTATGATTTGTGTTTTCCAAGTGTTGGACATTGACCCAAGATTAGCTATTTTGCTTAGTGGAAAATATTTGCATTGGTAGTCTGTATCCAATTTAGTTGTGTGCTGCAAATAGCTTTTTCTCCTTTCCAGTGGGTACTACTGTAAAATGTGCAATCTGTTTCAACTTTGTAATGTACACATTTACACATCAACAAAAGGATAAGCATTCCATTTTTTGCTGAAGATACTGTTTAATATGAAAGAGAGAACATATTATGTTAGCAAACTTTAAATTATGTTAGGAACATTTGTAATTAATACTTCAAGATGGTAACACCACATACAAGATGTCATTCAAACTATATTCATACAATTCTTGACTTTGTTCAGAACTATAATGGTTAAATAAGCAATGCCTCTCATCAAAGGTAGGCTTTCTTTGTGTACTTCCAACATGAATAGCTAAAAATTGTACAAGGCACTATGAATTGATGCAGGATGGAGATAGGATGCCTTGCAGAGAAAAAGCAGTATTCACCTACAAGCTAAAAAGAAACTTGGGTAATTGCCATGTCACAAATAATGAGAGGCTTTTAGCAAAGTGTTTGAAGAACAACCCCCTGATCAAGATAAGATTGGAGACAATATGAGAAAAGGGGAAGTGTTCTCTGTCTTTTGAATTTGATTAAAGAAACACAAGTGACAGTCCCTTATTGGAATCAGATGCAGAGACTTGTGTGTGTGTTCGTGTGTGTATGGACAAATAATGAGACATGTTTCTCTGGACAAATATACCCAATATACACTCCTGTGCTATGGCAAAAGGACAGACAGATTTGCTCACCAGAAATGTTCCTGCATATAGTTTGTTGTACTTTCATCAGCCATTCGTTTAGCTCGTGAATATAGAGGACATAGGGAGGGGATGTAAGGTAAAGACATCGTCGGCCACTAGTGGACATTAGTGTACCTCATTGCGCCATCATGAGAAACGCGCCTTAAAGTAGTAAGCTGATCATTCAGCCAAAATAGCAACACAATGATTGTGTGAATGATATAGACCACCATGCTTAATGCTGACTCACCTAAAAAAACAGTCTCAAGTCTTTTGGTGTCATGGTTTGCCAAGAGTTCACAATCTCAGTTAGTGTCAGTTAGTGAACAGGAGCGGAGAATGCGTTTTGTCTTGCAATGTATAAAATATACCTATAAAATTAGTGGTATAATAACTTCATTTAATAATTAAAGTTAACGCGGGTGCTCAATTTGTCATTTGATCACAAAAGTTAATTGTGGCCGTGGATTGCAAATAAATGCATTGAGTGAATAATGCATGGCTATTTCCGTTATTTTTACATAGCCCTTATTGGAAACCTAAAAGCAAGTGGACCAGACTTAACACAATTTTATAAAGATATTGCCTAATAGGTTGTTATTGACTTTGTTAGGCCTGATACTATATTATGTGTAACATTGTTTTAAAAAACCCATTATTATCATCATTATCATGGTTATCAGTGTTTGTGTTTGCATTTTATTTAGGCCTACATGAAGATATATAGGGGCTCTCAATATCAACCCAAAATACCCACACTAAAGAAAACCAGTGTGAATAGATAGGTACTTTATTGATCCCCGAGGGGGAACACTCTTACTGTTTATTGATTTTATTATATTTAAATAATAATGTTCAAAATCCTTTTACATGAATTTCAAAAAAGCAAAAACACAAACTTGAAATGACACTTAAAAAAAATCATACTGAACCTGACTTACATTATTTAGAGTTTTGAAATACACACTTGGGGGAAGTGGATTTATATACATATTTGTATCGTGAGAGAGTGAGAGAGAGAGAGAGAGAGAGAGAGAGAGAGAGAGAGAGAGAGAGAGAGAGAGAGAGAGAGAGAGAGAGAGAGAGAGAGAGAGAGAGAGAGAGAGAGAGAGAGAGAGAGAGAGAGAGAGAGAGAGAGAGAGAGAGAGAGAGAGAGAGAGAGAGAGAGAGAGAGAGAGAGAGAGAGAGAGAGAGAGAGAGAGAGAGAGAGAGAGAGAGAGAGAGAGAGAGAGAGAGAGAGAGAGAGAGAGAGAGAGAGAGAGAGAGAGAGAGAGAGAGAGAGAAAGTAAGTATACCCCCTAGCTAAAGCCAGTGGAAAGACAGCCGTTGTTTCCGTCTAAAGAATGGTTTTCTGGAAAACGCTTTTGTTTGGTTTTCACGTGATTGATGTTTGACTTAATCCAATGCTCGGTGAGTCTTCCAAGGAGGATGAGGCGGGCTCTTTGTGCATTCTATCCCATGTGAAGCAAACCAAAGCGGCAGGGTTAGGGTCATAGCTATTCGGCAGGGTACCAGGTCCTCCCCATCGGCGCATCTGCATGTGAAATCGCCATTTCACCCCTCCACACTCCCTAATTGTTGCAAAAATGATTTGTGAAATTGCCTTCCACCAGTAGTGTTTTCCACAGCAATTGTCACACAGCAATTTTCTATGCATGGCAGGCCAACAGAGTTGACACACGCGATGTTCAACTTAGTCTTCTTTCCTAGGCTACTTAAGAATGTAGGCTAATAGTTTTAACCTATTACTTTTATTAGAATTGGCTTTAAGCTATTGCCATTGAAAAGGTCCCTCTTGCAAATGTTCTCTACGCCTAACTGATCGGTGCAATTTCTTTAATTACTCACAAGCTTGCACATTTTTTTTTTTTTTTTTTTTTTTTACCTTTATTTAACTAGGCAAGTAAGTTAAGAACACATTCTTATTTACAATGACGGCCTACTGGGGAACAGTGGGTTAACTGCCTTGTTAAGGGGCAGAACGACTGATTTTTACCTTGTCAGTTCGGAGATTCGATACTGGCCCAACGCCCTAACCATTAGGCTACCTGCCGCCCCAAAATTGATGTTAAAATGTTAATATCCAAAATAGAATGTCTTCACCTATATCGTGCTTTGAATCCCACGGATGAAATAGCAATAGCAATAGGAACCTTGTTTGCATTAAATATGCTACTGCAAACTCATACAGGCCTATCCTACAGGTGTTTTCTGCAGAAGAGAACGCGGGTGATAGGCTAACTAGACGATTATATTGTTATCAAATCAATAACGCTGCTGAGACCGTTAAGGAAACCCCCTCTCATTCACTTGACATTTGCTTAATTAGCTTACTCTGCTGAATCCAGTCTGTGAAAAACTGTACAAATGTATTTAAAAAGTATTCCGCATGATGTTTTTATAATCAATTCCTGTGAGCTATGCTTTCAACAAAAATCACCTTTAATACATCTAAGTAAACTTTTATAAATATTTAATTTATTTATTTTATATTTATATTTGTATTGTTTGGGTGAGTTGAACATGTTCCTGTCAGATAGGCCTATAGGCCTGAATGTTTAAATTCTGCTTTGATCATTATAGTATATTACAATTACTTCAATATACAATTGAAAAGTCGTAGAGACAAATATAAACCAGATAGGTCTTTACTAATTCTGATTATTTGTCATTGCATGCTTTGCAACTCACAGTTAGGCCCCTTAGGATTCGCTTGTTGGGCCTCTTTCTAAAATGTATGAGGGCAAAGTTATGCCGGATTTCTTTAAGCTTGCTGAGGCACCTCAATGGTCAGTCAGTCAGTCCCTCAAGGTCGAATCCAGGCCTAATATTCAATTAACTTCTTTAACCTTTCTTGCCATTTTCATGTAGTCTTTTTCCTACAGTGTTAAACCTCAAATCACTATCTGATATCATAAAAAGTTAAAACCAACTTGACCATAACAAATAATTATCTCCAAGTTTCAACTAGGAATTTAGGCTACTAACATCTGTCTTAAACACAGCACACACGCACACGCGCATTAACGCACGCACGCACACACGCACACGTACATACATACAATGTGGATTTATGAATATTATACATACACAAATATAGATATACATGAATAGATCTTGTTTTGAATGATTCACTTGTGTATACAGAGCAAAGAAGGAGTGATGCAATGAATTCAAAACGGCATGAGTCGCTGCTTCCGATGCCGTTGTCTGATTGGTCGACAGGTCCGCGGCTATACCCACTCTCCCAATAATGAATAAAAGAAAGCCCATCGAGCCTATCCGAGCGCTCCTCTGTCTCCTCCTACAACGCGCGCCAAAGTTGGCCACTTATACTACTTTCAACCAGCAAGCAGACGTTATTAAAACTAGATGACCAAGTATATCAAGGTAAATAATTAAATCAACTTTGCCCATTTACACATTTGAGTCCAAGGTGCATCCCTTCCCTTAACACAGCACACAACCCTTTACTAAAGGGGTCTTCTTTTACCCCGCCAACTCACCAACCAGGTGACGAACATCACCACTTTTTCTGTTGGAGGGTTTTAGTATTTAAGAGTTTCTCTGACTGGGACTACAATATTATTGTCTGCTTTTTTTTATCCTTTTAAGAGGATACATTTCGTCACATCCTGTCGGCTTAGACCTACATTTTCTTGTCTGGACTTTGAGTGAGTAAGAATTTGTTACCAGTGTTCACTCGGTGTTTCTTCAGTAGCTAGAATGGCTACTTTACCAGGAACAGTGCCTCGAATGATGCGCCCTGCGCCAGGCCAGAACTACCCCCGCACCGGATTCCCTCTGGAAGGTACAGCATCTTTTTAACTTGGAAAATCTTGGTAGATGGTTGCAACAAAAACTAACTCGTCAGCTTAGAGGGAGGTTATAGCTTATCTTTGTGAAATATTAGGAAATATTAGGCAATTGTGTTTTTGTTTTGTTGAAGCTCATCTTTGTTAAATATTAGACAATTGTGTTTTCTATTTGTCTATTGATTTAGGCCTAGGCTACTATACAGGGAAATGTAAATTGTTGTGTTGCAGAATAGACAGCCTAACATTGCTTGACAGGCCAATATGTTGATTGTAGCAGTATAGGCCTATTTTAAATTGATTATTTATAATGTGTGTTATGTTTTCCTATGTCACTGACAATATGGATGATCAAAATGATTGATTTGTAAGCTTTTAATGCAATTAAAAACTTACTAAACCAATGGTGACATGGTTGATAATATAGCTTCATCAGTCAAATGATAAACTATGCAAGGAAATAAAATAAAAGATCTTGGCAAATGTGCGGAAAAATATCAATTTGTATTTGCATGTAGGCCTATTTATGGGAATTGTACCCAATCACAGCCAGTTCGTGCTCAAGAGCCTTTAACGAAAATGCACAAAACCATGTAGCTCGCAAGTTACTAAAGCTACAGGATTTGTTGAAGTATCCTGCTGCTGCAAATGGAAACAAAATACACAGCAAAGAGATAGCTCAAAGGATCACAACAATATTTGTACAGCATGACTAGGAATAATCAAGGTGGAAAGTGCCACCCTCTTTAGCGCCTCTTGAATACGAAATTGGATCCTCAAGTGCTCTATGGCACTAATGATGCATCCTGCCAGCCAGGCTGACTGGGAATGAGTGTGTAAAGTCAGAATTAGACATCCATCCATTTGACACATCCATACACATATTATTACTGTATTATTATCACGGTTGTGATGACGATAATGATAATTATTATTATTATAGGCGTATGTGAGTATATGATAATGGCATTTTGGCCAACTATTGATAGTCAAGAACTACAGGCATAGACCTACTCATTTTGTATTGAATTATTGTCTATGTGAAATAACTATCAAGATGTAAATTAATTTGAAGTTGGCCTATATTGTACCAAACCAATTTCACATAAACATATTTAATTGTTTATCCTTAACCTAATTTCACATTGCCCTCTTTGTCATTGCATTGTTGTCTAACTTGATCTCTTGCGCATTAAACTTTAACAATTACAATATCATCAGGACAATATACAGGACCTGAATATGTTTATTGTGGAACAGTATCAACCCCCCTGGGCCAAGGTCGGGTGAACCAGCTCGGTGGAGTGTTCATCAACGGGAGGCCGCTGCCAAATCATATCCGACACAAGATAGTAGAGATGGCCCACCACGGCATCCGACCCTGCGTAATCTCGCGACAGCTACGAGTTTCCCATGGTTGTGTTTCCAAAATCCTCTGTCGGTACCAGGAGACCGGTTCGATTCGTCCCGGGGCAATAGGAGGCAGCAAGCCTAGAGTGAGTGGAGGAATATAGTTTCTACATTATTTCACAATCGACAGACTTCAGCTAGCCTACACCTTGACTTGCCATCCGTGTCAGATTATCAATTCTTCTTCTTCTACTTCTTCTTCTTCTTCTTCTTCTTCTTCTTCGTTAGTTATCATGTCACGTGCATTTTACGCACCTGCATGCCTGCATGATGCAACCATTTCCACTTACAAACAGTTATACCCAATAAATTGTGAGTATTACATGGAGTGAAATGCATGCAGTTTTGTGTGTGTTTGATTTGTGAGGTAGCCTATGAAAACATGAACCATACATCTCGAAAACAAAAAAGTCACTAGATCAATCAGGAAGTGGAGTAGCCTAGGCTAAAATGTATCCAGCTTATGTCGAATTAAAGTCAGATTTGACTTTTCGTAGCAGGTTAGGATAATTAACGTAGCATTGGGTTAAGTTTAGGAAAGGGGTTAGCTAAAATGCAAAAAAACATATAGGATCCCTTCTAGCCATGACTAGGCTATAAGTTGAAGGAAGGCATGCGCCTATTTTAAACTCCCTCTCAGGGAAACACGTAGGCTATGTTAGACTATGTTTATGTGTAACCATATACATTACAATATCATGTTCTTCGTGTGAATTAGAAGTTGTTTTGACTTTCCTGTCTCTGTGTCTGGTCGTTGCACATTATAAAACCCACAGCAGGTATCAACTCCGGAAGTGGAGAAGCGGATTGAGGAGTACAAGCGAGAAAACCCCGGGATGTTCAGTTGGGAGATCCGTGACAAGCTGCTGAAGGACGGAGTGTGCGACAGAAGCACTGTTCCTTCAGGTGAGGCTTCTGGTAAGCAACGTTTCCTTCTTATGGTGATTACTGTAAGGGGATGAGACCTGACCCCCTCCATTCTCTGGTATGTACACACTGGATGTGCAGTTTTTACGTATTGTACTTCTAATTTTGTAACTTTATTATTTTTCACTTTCTCTCGACTTGAGCTGATGAGCATGTACATATGAGGAAATATACCATTAATTTACTACCCAAAGTACCGTCTGACTATTTTTCTGTAATCCAAGGCCTATTTCGTTTTCTCTCAGTGAGCTCCATCAGCCGAGTTCTTAGGGCCCGATTCGGCAAGAAAGATGACGACGACGATTGTGATAAGAAGGATGAAGACTGGGAAAAGAAAACAAAGCACAGCATCGATGGCATTCTCGGTGATAAAGGTAGGCCGACAAAGCAAAAACATTGTTTACTTTGCTATAAATTGTGACTAAATCATGTCATTCTTATTTGTCTTATTAAACAATAAAACGTTAGGCGTAATTGTATCATATACACACACTTCCAATATAATGCTCTTTTAGGCCCATGCTTATTCCAATAGCAACATCATCATCATCATCATCATCAACAACTATTATTATTGTCGTTATTATTATCGGCATCGCTATTGTTATTGTCATTACATTTTAGTAGGCCTACACCCTATTCCTATTAGGCCTATATAATTAATAATAATTATTATTATTATTATTTGGAGGTGAAGCTACGGTTGTTTTTTAATCATCTTATAATTTTCAATTAGGTCAACAATTGATTTAAAAAAAAATGTCTATAGTCTATATCTCTTGGGAAATTCTTTCACTTTTATGGTAAATCGGAGAATACTCTCGCAGATTGGTGCATTCATTCCTGCTCTGAAGTCCCAGACAGTCGTTACTCAATTACTCAATTATTTATGTGAGCCCTGACGGAAGGTGGCCTATTTAGCTCCAGAAAATGTATCTGTGTAACAAATTCCTCTCGCGCTCTTTTAAAGATCTTCCTAAACGACTCCTGACAGTTAACCGGGTTGACAATCAATGTCAGTTTAAAGACACTACATCACTTGTCAGTTAAACTGAGACGAGGAGGGCATCTTCTCTGCAGCCATATCCCTGTAATGCTCATGGTAATTATGTTAATGCTTACACATGAACTAGTTGGTAACAAACGTTTTTGAAACAAATGATTAACATTTAAAAATAACAACGCTTATTGTGAATATTACATTTTTTAACATTATAGGTAATCGGAATACATTACATTATTTATTTAGCTATTATTTTAAGATAACTCACATTCATTGGTAAATCATATTTTTTTATAGCCTAAGCCCATATGAAACATGTAATTCAGTTAGTTGGTTCGTGATTTTGTGCCACTTGTCAGTGCGCTCTCTGTCATTGAATATATAGAGGGAGAGAGAAAATCACAGTGATTATACAAACCTTTCCTGAAAGAGACAAAGGTTGCCCTTTAAGAAGATCAAACATCATTGAATAGGGTTTAGATAAGAGTTCACAAAAAGCTTTTCCCCATAAAGGACACTGCCAAACTTCTTCGAACTTGAAGATGAACTTCAGTCGCAAAACCTCTCTCCATTGACGCTTTTCTAAAGTGAAGATTCCGAGGTAGGTCTACAAAGGCAAATCCTAGAAAGCAGGGCAGTGAAAGGGGCAATGGTCCGGCCCATTGTCATTCAAAAACACGCAAACATAGAAAGAAAATAGTTTGGACAAAGGGCAAGGGTACATATAAAGGGAACTACATTATTCAGTGTACCCCGCTGGTAGATAGTTTTGTAATATTACGGAATAGTCTGTTGGAGAAGAATATCCAACGAATTTCATGTTGCAAAACTGTGCTTTCTTTTTTTTAATGGTTAGTGTCAATTTATCCATTTAGAGGTCGGATCATTGTGTTTCTTAGCTGCATGGTGTAATGTTGGCGTTTCAGTTTGTAAACAGATCGCTTATTAACACTTCAGGAAAAATTACCCATTGGTAGAGCCAGTAACATTTCGGTTTCTGATTTCAAAGGGATTTTATCTTGTTCCATTCCAACGTCAACTTGTTGCCGAATGTTTGACTGCAATTTTACCTAATTGCTTAACCATTTTTTTCTGATGACGATGATCCTTCTTATTCGATGCTAAAAACACTAATAGAAAACCGACGTCCGTTATGACCATGTCTACTTCGAAGATTTGGTCGGCCCATGCCCTGCATTCTGAGATATTAATTTGCTTGTAACAGTGTCACATCAGAATGTTGGAAACCTCACATAGGCCTACTAATTACAGCGTCAGATCTGTCCTCGTGAACTCAGAACACACCAAATGTGCTTTTTAATTCTTAAAAAGATTCGTTCGTATTTGTCCTTATGCACTTTACCATCCGGATGGCATTTAATACCGTTAAGACTTATTAGAGCAAGTAATGCAAGTAATGGAAACGTGTCTGTTGAATAGGTGGCTGTGTTCGAGTGGGGTGTAATAGGCATGGTAAGAAATGTATTTATCCCCAATCAGCCCCCCACTCTCTGAGTTGGAAGCTCAAACGTTATGTTGAAGGGTTTTAAAGCAGATTAAATTGAGCCTTTTATTTATTTTCACTTTCATCTCTGAGCGGGGCTCACAATGGCTCGCCCTGGTGACACATTTACGAGATTTCTGGTTTACTTCAGAGCTCTCTAGATTTATTAAATGTATTTATTTATTTGTGTATTTATTCATAGGCTATATTAGAGTGTTGCATCACAGATGTATCTTCTGTGTAATCCGAAATGATAAAACAAGTAGGCTGTTTTCAATGTATAATTTCAAGCAAGTTGCAGGAGGCTAAGGCTAAATGAGGGTAGTTTAATGGAGCTAGATCACCATGGTGTGTGGAGATGATATATAGGATTTTATACACGACTATATAGAAAGCTGTACTTAGACTGTCTTGGATGGTATCGCTAAACACGTGTTTATAAACCGAACGCAGCCTTAGCCTATGTCATTTTGATAAGAATATCCATCCATATATGCTTTGCAATTAAAGAGCATCCAACTGCCATCCTCAATAACGTGATAGTGATAGTGAGGTGCTGCGATAACCCTGAAAAGTTGAATTAGGTGACCAACGGGGTAAAGGGGGTTAGACAAAACGCCACACTTACTTGTTCTCAAGCCTGGAGAAGGTGTATTGTTTGTGCATGACTGGTCAGAACGCCAGGGAAATAATTAACCCGTCCATTTAAAAGGGACCAGATATAATAACTAAACCAACAAACTGTCCTCTGTAGCCTGCATGAATTGGTGAGGTGGAGGCAAGGGACACTTCGTCAAATCGTCGGATAACCTGCTGTTCTCAATATAATCAAACAGAGGTCAGACGGGCTTTCTAGGCGTTGGGAAGGGATCATGAGCGAGAGCATTGGCGAGCCACTGTGGTGTCAGGCAATCCGAGGCTCCAAACTCGCTTTCTCTGTGTGCATATTCAATTAAATGACCATGGGTGTCGATTAAGAACAAGGACGTTTTAATCAAAGGGTCAGAAAAGAATCACGTGATCTATGAGATAACTGAAAAGTTGCAGACTTTTTGAAACGACAAACAAGCAAAACAAGTTAAAATCTATAAAGACCAAAATAAAGACAGCTTTGAAATGAGTGTGTTCGACGCATGCACGCACACGCACAAACACGCACGCACACACATCTCCGGTAATATAATGTAGCTATATTTCGGTGTCTAAAGCCGTGCTGAATGAGAAGGACAGGGGAATGAAGCGAGAGACCACTTCAAACAAATCCATCTGGAATAGTGTGTATGAGAGAGATTTAATGAAAGTATGGGGAAGTTATTTAGCTATTAATAAAAAAAACTCCTCAGGCATTGAGAGTAACTCCATCTGCACTTTCTTGCAGCTATTTGGCTGGGTTGAAATTGAGGGAGACCCAAATGTTGGGCAGAGATAACACACCCATCATAGCCCAGACCCTGCGCTGTGCTTCACTGCATTAAACTCGGATTAACCTCCCAGCAGCCCGCTTTCGCCACATTTCACTGTTATTTACATTGCTAGATTTCTTACACACAGAGGGCAAAAGCTGAAAACCCTCGCAACAGCTAATTATAAAATAGATTACGATATTATTGACAATAATAATATAATAGAATAGTGTTAATAATAGCCTAATAATAGTATTATTATATATTAATACTAATAATATGCTCTGCTTCAAAACAATATATTAATTTGAATTAAGAAATCACAATGAGCTATTTAAAACCGTTTGTTTTAAATAGCAAAATCATTTAAAATCAATTATAGCCTACCAAAAACAATAGGCTACCAAATTCTGTCATATAATGTAAATTAGAGACTACTGTGAACATGCATGGCTATTTTTTTTAAATGGACAGTCAAAATCACGATAAAAAACCATGTTGTAATCCTGGAACCAATCAAATTACCCAAACCGGTCATAATTTGAATTCAAATAGGTTTGTTAGGAAAGCTTTGTCTTGATTTTGACGGGACACTGCATTTTGAGGCTCAAAACGTCACTGACATAGGCTAAAGACTCCACGCTCTCCAAAACTAACACAATCATTGCTAATTTATGTTAAATCGTTTGTACCGAAGCCGATTTCTTCGACAGTGAACAATATTTAGCAGGGGTCATGGTTTACAAGCTTTTATACAATTAACAGTATGGACCGCTTTAATCGTTACCAGCCACTGTGATAAAGGAACAATATTTTCACTCCTCGTGTTGGTATCTGAACACACGGTGATTTATAGCCTATGTCACGCGGCTGATTTCTAAATAACACATCAACCGATGGTAATGACACGTTAAACGGATACAGACAACATTTGAACGATTAGGTCTCGATTCGTTCTCTCCTCGGGAGGAGCGTTAACGCGCAATTATACCCACTGTTTTGGGCGACCTGTGAATTTGAGGGGGACCCCGAATTTGTCATGTGCAGGATTTTCTTTCTCTGCAGTCTTGTTAAAAAAATATATAAAAGAGAGCAAGCCAAGGAAATATAGAAAGTAGATGAGGACAACTCGATCCTTATGCTTATCAGAAACATTATTGTTGCGGCACAAACACAATTGTGGTTCATCATATTGCAAACTGACAGACAGTGTTTTCAAGCCTGCCGCTCTTTTGGCTGGTCTGGTATTTTAATTAAAGCAATGTTTGCTACGTGGGACAAGTCCTATCATGTGCACACTACTTAGGAGAATGGTTTTTCGATCTCTTGTGGGACTCTCCAAAATGGTAAATCTTCCCTCTCCAGCTATTTAGGGGACATTGAAAAGTGTGGAAGAAGACATATGGATTTATACCTCATCCATAATCCTTTCCTGCTTAATAACTTAAAAGGATTCAATTTCCCCGCTCATTTACTGTACATTGTTATTGGATGCGATATAGCATTCCAAGGTTAACATGTCGTGCTTGAAAAATATAAACAATATTGGCCTATACGCTTTTCAAAACTAAATTAAGATACATCATTACTTTAGGACATTTTAATCCGTGTATGTTTTCGTCGTCCTCGTTGTTGTTTATGATGTTGTAGTTGATGATGATGAACTTTTTAATCTAGACTAGACTTCTTATTTCACATTTCCTTAATGTGGTCGATACCTTTGCAGGCGTGTTGTTAGCACCACGGTATTTAGTGTGCATGGGGGTTGCGGAACAGATCTTCTGACAAAAGCCATATGGCACAAATTATGAAGTATTACCCTCAAGGCACCGCTTATAGTAGTAGTGTGCAGGATGTTCCTATCATTTCTGCCTGTGTCTTACTTAGCCAATTTTAACTAGAACTTTTGTTCACCCTATTGCACGTTTTTTTGTTATAATATCATAATGTAGTGTTTCAATAATGATATTATATGGTCTGTCTTGACACTTTGGTTATGTGTGTCTCTTACTTGCATTCACACGCACGCACGCATGCACGCCACACGTGCGTCAGGGATATACCATGCTGGAAAAATAGGTATCCAGAGATATATGTTGTTCTATGCATAATGGTGATGGGTGCTCCAGACAATTGAGTCAAGTTCTATTTTGGGGGAATGCTTTGTCAATACTCTTGTTCCAACGTAATTATGTCATCATTTAAATATACAGAGCTTTCGGAAAGTATTCATACCCCTTTACTTTTTTTTTTGTCTTATTCTAAAATGGATTTAAAAAATCTACACAAAATACCCCCTAATGACAAAGTGAAAACAGGTTTTTAGAAATACCTTATTCACATAAGTATTCAGACCCTTTGCTATGAGACTCGAAATTGAGCGCAGGTGCATCATGTTTCCAACTTGATTGGAGTCCACCTATGGTAACTTCAATTGATTGGACATGATTTGGAAAGACACACCTGTCTATATAAGGTCCCACAGTTGACAATGCATGAGATCCTTGATGAACCTGCTCCAGAGCGCTCAGGACCTCGGACTGGGGCGAAGGTTCATCTTCCAACAGGACAACAAACCTAAGCACACAGCCAAGACAATGCAGGAGTGGCTTCGGGACAAGTCTCTGAATGTCCTTGAGTGTCCCTGCCAGAGCCTGACTTGGACCCGGTCGGACATCTCTGGAGAGACCTGAAAATAGCTGTGCAGCAACACTCCCCATCCAACCTGACAGAGCATGAGAGGATCTGCAGAGAGGAATGGGAGAAACTCTCCAAATACAGGTGTGCCAAGCTTGTAGCGTCATACATAAGAATGTAATCGCTGCCAAAGATGCTTCAACAAACTACTGAGTAAAGGGTCTGAATACATTTGCAAAAAAATTCTAAAAACCTGTTTTTGCTTTGTTGTTATGTGGTCAATTGATGAGGAAAAAAAACAGTTTAATACATTTTTTAATAAGGCTGTAACATAACAAAATGTGAAAAAAGTCAAGCGGTCTAAATACTTTCAGAATGCACTGTAAATTATGTTTTTTATCTAAATGCTATTTTGGTGCATATTGCCTTGCCTGTATTGCTTCAGTTACTTGCAACAGGTGGGCTGCATGCAATGATGTACATAAGGCATCAGGTGGGCTGCATGCAGGTACACAGGCCTGGACTGAAAGTCCTGGAAAAAAGGTGTGGCATATCAAGAAGCTGATTAAACAGCATGATCATTACACAGGTGCACCTTGTGCTTGGGACAATAAAAGGCCACTCTAAAATGTGCAGTTTTGTCACACAACACAATGCCACAGATGACTCAAGTTTTGTGGGAGCGTGCAATTGGCATGCTGACTGCAAGGATGTCCACCAGAGCTGTTGCCAGATAATTTAATATTAATTTCTCTACCATAAGCAGCCTCCAACGTCGTGTTAGGGAATTTGGCAGTATGTCCAATCGGCCTCACAAACGCAGACTACATGTAACCGCACCAGCCCAGGACCTCCACATGTGGCTTTATTCACATGTGGGATTGTCTTAGACCAACCGCCCTGAGGAGTATTTATTTATGTCTGTAATAAAGCCTTTTTGTGGAGAAAAACTCCTTCTGATTGGCAAGTCATGTATAGGTATAGACACCGCCGTGCAAGGACTCCTAAAAACAGTGGTGTGTAGCGAAACAGCACCCTTCTCTATCTGATGCTGTCTGGTCCAAAAGAGTATGAAATTGTTGCCGCCGTAGCATTGAATGTAAGGGAAGCAGCAAGCATTGAGCTAAACTGAGTGAGCTCAACTGTGAATGGTGCTGGCACACCAAAAAAAAAGTTGAAAGGGAATCCAGTTTGGAATTGGCGTCACTCCTATCAAATCGCATTGAGAGCATAATTAATTGACAGAAACAACTTGAAATGTTGCATCTCGTTTTATATTTGTCCACCGGTGACTAGCTAGCTAGCTAAAATTGGCCCTTTCCTATATTAGCCATGCATGGAGATAGGGATCTGGACACGTGGTTTAACTTAATTCTCCGTACTGGCCTATGATTATAATGGCGATTCTGATCCAACCATGAGTTCATACATTGTGCCCCTGGCCTGAGAGGATTGAAGTTAAATATGTAGCTAGTAGAAGGCTAATGTTAACTAGCTAACATTGCCCATGAAAGGAAGTTAGTCTAGCGAGCAATCATTTTAGCCAGGTAGTAAAAAATAAAAGTATGTACTGCATGATAGACCGTTTCATCAACATGAAAGAGAGCAGGATGGCATTGGCGTTTCTCTACAAGTAGGGTGAGTCAACATGTTTTTTCTACTTACTCGCTCACACACACAGGAATCTGTACATGGACAACCACATCATATTTAGCTTACATTGATTTCACTAAATAGTTTTTGGTATCTTTTAGTTGTCACTGTATTAGACTAAGCAGAGGTGATTTGATGATGTTGAAATGTTGTTTAGTGGTCGTAAAATGTTGGAAACATTAACTTGCTTGACAATGCAGTAGGTCATGTAACTGTTTGTTACATGCAATATGCTTTGTGGACTTCTACGGTTTTGTGATGAAACAAAGGTGTGGTTGAATTTATTCTGCCACTGTGTCTTCTTATTGTCTCTCTCTTTAGGCCTATATATCATGGTCACAAGGCATATAAACTAACAGGTTATAGAGCAAACAACACAATTATCACAACACATACAGTACCAGTCAAAAGTTTGGACACACCTACTCATTCAAGGGTTTTTCTTTATTTGTACAATTATCTACATTGTAGAATAATAGTGAAGACAACTATGAAATAACACATATGGAATCATGTAGGAACCAAAAAAGTATATATTTTGATTCTTCAAAGTAGCCACCCTTTGCCTTGATGACAGCTTTGTACGCTCTTGGCATTCTCTCAACCAGCTTCATGAGGAATGCTTTTCCAACAGTCTTGAAGGAGTTCCCACATATGCTGAGCACTTGTTGGCTGGTTTTTTTTCACTCTGCGGTAAACTCATCCCAATTGGGTTGAGGTCGGGTGATTGTGGAGGTCAGGTCATCTTATGCAGCACTCCATCACTCTCCTTGGTCAAATAGCCCTTACACAGCCTGGAGGTGGGTAATTGTCCTGTTGAAAAACAAATGATCCACTGGTCTAATGTCCATTACTCTTGTTTCTTGGCCCAAGCAAGTCTCTTCTTCTTATTGGTGTCCTTTAGTAGTGGTTTCTTTGCAGCAATTCAACCATGAAGGGCAGATTCACGCAGTCTCTGAACAGTTGATGTTGAGATCTGTCTGTTACTTGAACTCTCTGAAGCATTTATTTGGGCTGGTGCCTCAAATGATTTTATAATCTGAAGCAGAGGTAACTCTGGGTCTTCCTTTCCTGTGGCGGTCCTCATGAGAGCCAGTTTCATCATAGCGCTTGATGGTTTTTGCGACTGCACTTGAAGAAACTTAAAAAGTTCTTAGAAAATTATTATCCCGTATTGACTGACCTTCATGTCTTAAAGTAATGATGGACTGTCGTTTCTCTTTGCATATTTGAGCTGTTCTTGCCATAATATTGACTTGGTCTTTTACCAAATAGGGCTATCTTCTGTATTCCACCCCTACCTTGTCACAACACAACTGATTGGCTCAAAATAACAGGCACACCTGTTAATTGAAATGCATTCCAGGTTACTACCTCATGACTTGGGACTCCCAGGTGGCACAGTGGTCTAAGACACTGCATCTCAGTGCTAGAGGTGACACTACAGACAACCTGGTTCGAATCCAGACTGTATCACAACTGGCCGTGATTGGGAGTCCCATAGGCGGTGCACAATTGGCCCAGCATTGTCTGAGTTTGGCCGGTGTATGCCGTCATTGTAAACAAGAATTTGTTCTTAACTGACTTGCCAATTTTTAAATGAAGCTGGTTGAGAGAATTCCAAGAGTGTGCAAAGCTGTCATCAAGGTAAAAGGTGGCTACTTTGAAGAATCTAAAATATATTTTTGGGTCACTACATGATTCCATATGTGTTATTTCATAGTTTTGATGTCTTCACTATTATTCTACAATGTAGAAAAACCCTTGAGTGAGTAGGTGTGTCCAAACGTTTGACTGGAACTGTAGGTTGTAATATGTCTTTCTTTTCTGGCTTCCCCAGTGATTTTACCCACTCACTGCTACTGCCTACAAATCCAACTCATTGCAGTTCCACCTGTAATTCATCTTGGTATCCCACAGAGAGGGCCCCAGGTGGGCCTACTCAAGGTGTATCTTAATTCTTTCAGCCAACTTTTCCAAAACTTGTCCCCAACAATGCTGCATGACGCGGCCTATTCAAGAACGCACCGTTTTCAGTCTAAAATAGAAACTAAACCAATAATGATGACAAAATGATGATGGTAATGACACAATGTAGTATACTGTTATTACTATTCACTTATTATTCAACAAAAACTAAATAACGAGTTTCTCATCAACATAGTCCAGCGATTCTTACATTGCAATGCACCTGATGCGTTTATATTGTAGGCCTATTCACTGGGCAGGTCGACACAAATACGAAGGGGTAGGCCTACCATATCTTTTTCACCCCAAAGTAAAAAAATTAGGCGCATATAGTATTATTTGGTCTTTAGATTTGGTAATTTTTTTGTTGCTGTTAATGTTGAGCATGGCGTTGCATAGGCTTATAATGCTTTTTAAATTATGATTCTTCTTCTTTTTATTATATTTATTATCATTAAAGGTATCCATTACTAATTATCAATAAGATTATTGAACGTTGACTTCTGTGGCATTCTACTAAACACTCCATTATGTGGAGACTGAGACTACGGAGGATGACAGGGGTAAGCTAGGGATCAAGAGTCTGACTCGGAAATGATAACTTGACCAGGTTTTCCTTTTCTGAAACTAACTCGTTTAACTTGTCAGATCTAATTAGGGCGTTTAAACGCTCAAGTGCATCGGTGGGAAACAGTAGGCGGTTGGTTAGGGCCAGCCAATGTGGCTTTCAAGCCTTTTTGGGGAGACCTAGAGGGGGATGAGCATGAGGGCGCTTCGAAATGGACTGCTTGATGGATTATCTTTTTTTTCTTCAAAAGTTTTCTGCTACTGCTTCAATTATGGCCATCAAGCGGGTTAAACAGGGCAGTCCGCGCATGGACTGTGGCAGTGCGTTCTAATTAGGTATGAAATCTATTAAAGTCTTTAAAGTTTGCAGGAAAAAAATCACACAGTTTAAAAGGTATAACAGTGGATTAATGGTCAATACTACATGTTATTGCATCCCTGTGATTTGTGCTGCCTGTCTAATGGATGTCGTAGACATCTTAAAACCCCAAAAACGATTTATTAACGTCTTAATAGGCATTTTCAATAGTGTGTCTTTCCATAGTGTGTTTACAAAATTGTTATTTAAAAAATGAAGTTAGGCTACAATTTGCTGACTGATATGGCATCCCCATGAGACTAATATGTTATCTGAGTTGGTCTGTGTTTGTCTTTTCAATATAGTTTTGTGTGTTTTCCATTGCAAAATAGATTTTGGGGCTTGAATCTTTCTCTCCCTGGTTTAGAAGAAGTGGAAATTCAATTGTCTCCATTCCCTTTTTGAAAGCATTTTTCTTCTAATTGAATACCTTTTTTCTTGTATTGGGACTAAACCCCTTCTGTTGTCTGACAGCCTAGTCTCTCCATTGTCAGCCGAATGGCCACTAGAAAAGGAAGAGAGAAAGATGAGGGAGGAGAAAAGAACCTTTAGTTATTTTCTGTCTTGAGACTTGCTGTATAGGCTATTCAGGCGAGTTGATGAACTCCTCCACAAAGTTTATTAAGGGGTTGAAAACAATAAGAACTAAAGCCTTTAGGCGCCCAGGCAGACAGTTTATAAACTAGCTGCTATTGTGTCTGAAAGGCAGATGCATGAACACTTTTGAATGGGGCCTTCAAACTGACACGATCCGGCTGGACAGCAGCAGTTTAAAAGGAAAGGGTTCTTCTGCTGCAGCTCAGATCTCGCCTTTCCTGCATTAATGTACATTGCAAAAGAGAGGGAGGGAGAGAAGGATCTGGACAGGCACTGATTGGGTGATTTTACTCTGCACACTTAGATATACTACACACATAATAGCCAGACAGTTTAACATTCTTCAAATTCATTCAACTTAATGACTAATTGACAAATGTCCTCTTCCATGAGAAAAACAACAGTGCATTTTCCCATTCCTCAGTCAGTTCTGTAAGGAAATTGCAACATAGACTACTGGTCGTGGTAAGACAATCTAATAGTACAGCTAAACATTCTTTTTTACACCCATTCTTATTTTATTTTTTCCACTGTAGAAAAAGAGATCAGCTAGCAGTTTTATTTCAGATAGACGAAGTGGGAAACGATGTGCTGTGGTTAGCTGTGTTTTAATGTAATGCAATTCTGGTGGAATGCAATGTTTAGTTCATATCCTATCTGGAACACTGTTCATGTTCTTAACAAGGAGATAACAGACTACTGAGGAGCTTTTTCTTTTGCTTTGGAAAACATAATGCATTGATTTACTGTGGGATTTTGAGAAATAGTACAATAACGTTGTTGTATACATCAAGACACGCTATTCCACTTCCTTTTATTCCCCTTCCCTTTATTCCCTCTCTCTCTTATTACCGCTGATTCTTTTTTTACATATCTTTATTTATAAATTCAAAAAGTTCAAATATACATTATAGAACACCATGTGAACGATCCTTGACATCATGCTTTCTTATGACCTCTCTTTCGCTGTCTTTCTCTGTCCAGCCCTTCTCTTTAGCCCAGTCAGTCTCTGGATCTCTGCCTCCCATAATC
Source organism: Thymallus thymallus (assembly GCA_023634145.1). Classification (NCBI taxonomy): domain Eukaryota; kingdom Metazoa; phylum Chordata; class Actinopteri; order Salmoniformes; family Salmonidae; genus Thymallus; species Thymallus thymallus. The sequence goes on along the minus strand of CM042410.1, from coordinate 17,559,549 downwards.
AGAGGGAGTCCTGTGATTTGTGACCCCAGTGACCCATACTTAATCTGGCTAAATAGGGGGAGCATCCAGCTCGTTGAGCATAGGGCCCCAAAGAGCCCTGGCCTGATCTGGCAGGTGTAAACATTAGCAACACAATCGCACCTCAGTCCAATGCCCCTACCCTAGTCTCAGCACCACATTGAACCCAAACTATGTGAGGCCCAGTGAAAAGAAACGCATAAAGGGAGTGGGCAGGGGAGAATAGGAGAGGGGGAGGACAAGGGAGAGATTACACTCTCAGACAGCTATTAGCAGGGATGAGGCTTTTCTAAACAAACAAAAAATGAGACGATCAATACTGTGTTAGTTTACCAAGTGGAGTCATGATGGGCTCTGGAGTATTTCTCTCTTCTTCTGTTGTTTTTCTCAACTTCTCAAACATCTGTGGTTTGGTTCGTATTGGCAATCCAATTTAGTCTGGAGTCCTTGGAGACCTATTTCTTTTTGTGGCTAGTGCTTTGTTAATGGTTGGTTTCCTCCAGACCGTGGCTAGTTCATTCATAGATTTAGAACTGTAATGAATTCTGGTTGGAGGGTATTAACGTTGGTAGTGGACAGTCACTGGGCTGTCCAGAGGAATGCAGCATTCAGTGATGACAGGACCACTGGCCCTCGGGGACCACAGCCCTTCTCTCTCATTAGACAGAGGCAGAGGTGTCGCTTTAAACACACTAGAGGGATTGGAAAGGGAATGAGTTGACATTTGGACTGCTGCTGCTCTTGAGTGGGTATCTGTCTTGACAAGAAAAGCAATGTTTTTTAAAGCCCATTTATTTCTCACTCACTGCTGATTCTCGGCCAAGCCACCAGAAGAGACACGGGTTCTCCTCAGTGATGGAGATTAGTTGGAAAGGTTTTAGTAGTAGGAAACCTGTAGTATATGTTTTTGGAAGAGACAACAATCTAATTTAATTGTTTGGTTTGATATATCCCCTTGACACCCTCTTCTAGGGCTCTTGAAAAAGCAAATAGGCATTTTGTTTGATATTTTTGGTGTGTGTAGCATGTACTGATTCAGAGAGGTTGGGTTAAATGTGGAAGACACATTTCAGTTGAATGCATTCAGTTGTACAACTGACTAGTATCCCCCCCTTTCCCTACTGCACAACTCTCAGGAGTAGGACCCAATAGTTGTGGTGTTTGTTGGGTGCCACTCATTGTTCCTGTAGTATTGATAAATCAACACAAACAGCCCCTGAAGAATATCTCTTTGGGAACCTGCCATAAACACAACCTTTATTGCTGCCCTTACCATTTGCTGCAATAAACAAGCACGCATTAACCCAATAGGGTTTGTTGTCATGAAATACCCATCATAGTGTTGGCTAGCAATAAACTGGTCCTAGGCATTCAGAGTATTGAGAGATCACAAACCAGTGGGGAGTAGCCCCTGGTGAGGACGTATAAGGCCTAGTAGCACTGCCCCATCCAGCAGACGAGGGCAGGGTCAGAGGGAGGAATAAGGGAACTTTCCTTAAAGGGACAGACAAGTTTCATTATTTGATCAAAATTTAACCAGGTCTTTTTATGACCTGGTTAAATATAATAATTGCATAATAATTGCTCAATGCTGATGGGTAGTGACATATAGACCACATACATTTCGTTACATGAATGGCCCGTGAATCTGTAAAAGGTCTGTTTTTTATGAGAGCAGGCATTACAGGACTGTGCCCGTAAAACCAGCAGCTCTCAACTTTCCAACTCAAAGCCCCCCTGTAGATGCTTCAAATATGAGCTAGATTTGTTGAATACCTAGAAATCTCTTCATATAATGCAACTTCTCAGAATTTACGGTGTCTGTAAAGTTTTGCTATTGTCTGATTTTGATTCACAGTCATGTAATTTGACTCAAGATTCATTGCTAGTCCATACATCTTTTGTTTCACTCAGTTGAACATATTGGAATCGGTTGTTATTTTTCACTTCCAATTTTCCAGTCATGTTTTGTTTGGATTTGGTTTCTACTGTGTGGTCTATTCCTAGACTATGTTTAGATTGTTTGTGCTGCTGAGGAAAATATGCAGTGATGACCAGCACATGAATCCCATGCCTTTAATCATAACCAAATATGAAGGCCGACAGTGTAATAACTGGAACCATTGGCACAAATAGATCTTTCCTAGGTGATTAAGTCATTGTTATTTTGACAAACAGTAGAATTGAGATTGGCTAGAGTAATGATGAATGCATATGACATATGAATGAATACACTACAGCAGGCTATCTGGCTTCCTTTGTTGCATCCTCAGTACATTTTATAATGGATGAGCTGTTTAGTTCCTCAGAATTTATTTTAAAACGTTTCTTCCGATTTGCCGTGGCTGTCAGAGTCGTCACTGTTTGACAGCTGGCACAGATCAGGACAGTGCGTTGCATTACACCAATGTGTGGCATTAGAAAACACAACAAGCATTTCTGGCTAATTTTATTACAAAACAGGAATAGCCCCCATAACGTGCAACAGTAATTATGTTTAGAGCAGTGTGCCCAGCTCTCTTAGTGATGAATGAGAGACATTGACCATGGTCTGCTAGTTAAAAAATCGCCATTAGCCTATGCTACTTAGGGCCAGAACATTTCCCATTTTATGCTCCTAATCTGCATGGCAACTGCAATCTTCATTTGTTTTAATTGTGCGTGAGGACGTTTTTTCACATGCACAAAGACAATAAACATGTTCCCGTAAGTGTTGCAAATCAGAATTGTGTTTTTTTCCACACAGTTAAAATGTTATGGAGAGAGTTGAAACGGTGGGGTGGAGCTGCCATTCTAGCCTGCAAAATAACTTCAAATGGAGCCTGGTCCTCCATTTTCAACTAATGGGCTTATTTCTGCATCCTCTATCATTCTCTCCTTGGGGAATATGTACTCTCATTTCAAAAAGCTTTGCTTCTCCGTTACATTGTAAAGCCACACTATGGAGTACAGATTTCAAATGTTAATATCAAGCACTGTGACGACTTACTGATGTCCCCCTCAGGAACTATTTGGAAATACGCTAATGTTTGTTTAGTTAGAATTTACTGAATCTCATTCAAGTTTAAGAATCAAAACAAAAGACTGAATTATAGGTTTCACTTCTTTAATTATTGCTTATATTATCTTGAGATAGTCTGTCTTTTACCTGTCGGCACAATCAATTGTTTGTTAGTTGATTATATATATATTTTTTTTTACAGTGTTTGTTCACGTAGGTTATGACCTCAGTAATTCAGTGTCAGACTCATGCCCAGCATCATGATCCATTATGTTTCCTATTTAGGCCTCAGGGTTGCCATGTCCCATGTGTGTAGTAATAGAAGCATCATTAGTATAGAGGTTAATCCCCTGGGACCATTAGGTAGTTATTGTCAGATTTATGGTGTGTTGTGTAGTGGTATGTCCCTCAAACAAGACTGCCAACATGATTTAAAATGGTGGACGTTGCTGTATTTATGGATTATCAATGTTATGTTTGTGGATTTTGTACTTTTATATTCCCTTGACTGTGATAAAAAAGACTTCACTTCACAGACTCCATCACTACTCTTCCAGCTGTCCCTTGCACCATAAAAACGTACACAATGGAAAATGTTTACGGTCTGACGTTGTCCAGAAAATGAGGAAACATTCCTGGGGCATGAAATATTGTCTGCTGTGCATTCCTATTCTGTGTAAAGTAATCTCTCCTTGGCTTTGTTGAGAAAATGAGTTGTTCCTCCCAGAGACCTCCACTCATAGCCCTGAGTTACTGTTTGATTTCCTGGATAGGTTCAGGAGCCTTTGTTAGAGGACGGGGGCTCTAGTTCCAGTGCCAGTTAGCAGGGACCATTTCATTACTTTTACTGTGACCTCAATTAGCATGGATCCCAGGGAATGACTTCCCATTGGACACCAGAGTACCTGGTGTGAAGCTGGGCTCAGTAGGCAGAGAGCGACACCGCTTTAAGGGGAGAGTGCATTTTACTCCTAGCATCATAGTTCCAAGTTTAAGTTCTATTATTTCTATCAGAATTGTATTGTGAAAACAATAATGTCCAAAATATCCATCTGAATTGTAATATTAGTTTTGTTTGTTCAGTTTGCTTTGTGCAAACAACAACAATGTAACAAAAGTGAAATCTTAAGTTTTGATAAAAGTATGAATATACTAGTTTACACGCTTTCTGAGAAACAGTATTTTCTCCTACACAATAAGAAGGCATTTCTGAAAAGGAATCCGATGATATTGTTAGTAATATCCCACGTCCAACCAGTACAATGTATGTATAAAAAATAAGAATCCCACCCTTCATGCCCTTCACAGTTTCACACTCAGGCAGTGAGAGCAGAGCAGAGGCCTGGGGAGTCAATATGTCAGCGTTTATGGATGCCCCGCAGAGCTGCACAGGGCTGTCAGGCCTCTATTCATGCTCTAATGGCCCCCTGAGGAGTCTGTCTCTCTGGGCTGAAAGGGCCGGGAGGCCCAGTGGACGCCCTGTTGTTGAAGGTGAGCGTGTGCTCTCATGGACGCGCCACGCCTTCATCCATATGACAAGAGCCATAAAAGAGCATCGCTTTTCGCTGCTTCTCCCTCTCTTCTCGCAGCTTCTCCCCCCTTCGTCATTTTTTGCCGACCTCAAAAAAAGAAATGGGGCTAATTGTTTGTTGTGAGAGCTAAAGATTATAGAGCCTCCCGTCTTTCTTCCTCCCTTTGCCTTTTCCTTCTGTTTTGCAGGTGCTCTCTCCTTTCTAAAGAATGTGATTTTATCCCAGAGCAAAGAAAATAAAAGTATCGGAATTGTCCTTTGCAATGTAATTCGGAGGGAAAATAGACACATTTTTGACAGCGGCAATGAGACACAAGAAAAAAGGTTGGATATTTGATTGAATGTGAGGCTCAGATTTAGTCCTAAATGAATGAGGAGGGGGTCATAGTGAGAAGCTATGGGCCTCTAGATCATAGTACTCTTGTGGTATATTTTTCCACTTATTGTTGAGTCTCTCGGGAGACACCTGCCCTTTAGTCCTAAACCACCTGTTAAGCAGTGGACAGAACTGATTGTACGGTTTAAGTATATTTATACAGTCAGTGCTTGGTTGAGAGTCCATTGTTGTTGACTCTCAACCACACTCATAATCTAAATTGTGAAATACTGTAACTCTTTTCATTTAGAGTAGTTAATTTTGTTTATTGCAAGCAGATAACAGCAGCCATACTAGTGGTTGCTGATCATCAACTCCACATTCAATTTGTGATAAATGCCAAGCCTCTGAAAAGATCACTGATACCTGCGGAGATGATGACAATTCAAGTTGATTTCAGCATATTAACATTAGGTACATTCATATTATCAAATTCTCCTTGCCATATTCTCATGTTGAAGAGGTTTTCCGGTTGGCAACCGAGGTAACTAACAGAGGAGATTCTTTATGAAGTATTCTGCTAAATTAACCATTGAGGTTTTTATTTCCGTCTCTGGCTCATTGTCTATCTAATTGGGTAGTTCTTCTTGTAGCTTGTTTTAGTATAAGGTTTGTTTTAATGGAGTACTAATCATCCACCGTTTTGTCCTGTATCAACATTTGTAAACCAAGATTTGTAAAACAAGAAGGAGACGTGTTATACTATAATGTTTGTTTTCATGGAGTACTATAAGGTTCGTTTTCATAAAGTACTATAATGTTTACTTTCATTGAGAACTATAAGGTTTGTTTTCATTGAGTACTATACTTTTTTTTTCAAGGAGTACTATAAGGTTTGTTTTCATGAAATACTATAAGTTTTGTTTTCAAGGAGTACTAGAAGGTTTGTTTTCATTGAGTACTATAAGGTTTGTTTTCATGAAATACTATAAGGTTTGTTTTCATGGAGTACTATACTGTTTCTATGTTAAATCCATCCTTCAGTAGCACAACTGAATCATCTCCTATGGCTCTCCTAACTTGGCAAACACTGAGGGACGCACAGGGAAGTGCATTCAGGAAAATACCGCCCCATTCTCTGAAAAATGCAAATGAGGAAGTTGTCAGCTATTTGATGTTGCTGCATGATCCCCGCCCCCGAAAACATCCCTCCTCTCCAGTATGTGGGGTTGAATCCCATGCAGTCCTGGTGACAGGAAGAGATGTTTATATTCAGGCCTGGAGCAGGAGAGACAGCACAGAGACAGATGGATGTCAGAGATAGCAGATTCCATCTCAGGCGTGTGCTGCTTATCACAGGGCCTGTTTGCATAATTAGGCCTTTTGATATTCCTCCTCTCCGACTGACAAAAAGTATAATTGCAACATCAACTACGACAAAGGGCATGCACAAAATAAACAAGTAAACATAAATAGAGAGAAAAGATGGGATGTTATTTCCGTCCTGTGGGAATGAATGAAAAAAGACTAGCAATAAACAAAATGTGCTGTCAGTCACAGTCAACTGGTGGGACTGGGTGCTCTGTGGCTGGTCCTGTGAATGCCTGCAGAACACTGAGCGTGAGCCTGATTGTAATTATGCTGGAACTAATATGCTTTTCAAAATGAGCCATTATGAGCTAATGCTGCACTGCCAAAACCCTGTCTGTTATTGTCCCTCTGTCTTGGGTAGTTTGGAAAGGTACAGCTGATATTGAGGCCATTGGTTCCGGTATCAGAAACAGCCTGCATGGGACAGGGCTAGGAATACACACCATAGTGTTGAGCTAATACTGACTCAGGGGCAATCTGAGAGATGAGGAATGATGCCCTCCCCCATGTGTCATCATGGAGGCTTCTTAATCACTTGTTATCATTAAATATCTCACAGGTCTTATAAGCATAGTCCAAGTAACCATTTCAGACATATTTTTTATATTTGACCTAAATGTTCACTGACACAGTGTTAATGTGATTATATTGGTTAATATTTGACCATATTAGACATCTTGGCATGGAGGATTTTTGTGTTGTCATGTTGAAGCGTTGCTAGTAGCCTCCTGTGTTGTAGTGTTGTGGTGATCAGTTGTAGCTGAGGGTGTTGGAGTGTAGCCTAGATTCAGTTTTTTGTGATCATTATATGTTTTCTCTGTCCCCTTCAGTGCTAATAGACATTGCTATTGTAGGGCTTGTTGTTTATTATAGCATAATGTTCTTGTGGAGCGTTGGAGCCAGCAGTCTTTATTGACTGTACCACCTTGGACAGCAGTCCATCTAAGCCATGGAAGAGAAGAACAGAGTCCATAGGGTTAGCGGGCTGGCCGGGAGGGGGTTTGGAGGGGTTTGGGTGATGAGTATTCCATCTGCCTGCAGTCTGAGCTCTGAGCAGACCGTGGGGTCAGTAGTGAGGAGCATCAGGAGAAAGGGAGGACCGTCTTTAAACCTCACACTAAATTCACCGCTAAACTATTAACCAACTGCTCAGCTTCTCAGAGACAAGACCACTGTTGTTAGTTGTGTTCTGACCTGAGTTGTCATTCTGTCTGACTATAGATATTGTTAGAAATAGTAGTGCTTTGTGGAAAAAGCTGTGATTTTGAGAGAAGAAACAGAAAGCTTAAACAATCTCTTTGGGAAACGTATGGCTCCATTCATAAGTAATGAGATTCAATGAAAGTCTGTTAGTTAAACAATTTGCTCTATAACATGTTTACTTGTTTCCCCTTTTTAAACAAAACCTTTCTAATTTAGAAGACCTCGTCAATACCTGGTTCATTTTTCTATTTAAACAAAGCTGTGTTTTGAAATCAATATTGAGCAGGCCCTCAGAGGGCCCTGAAGGAGGATACACGGCTGTCTAACCATACCCACTGGATGGTATACATAATGACGCTCTAATTGCTATGATAACTGATAAGGTGAGGCACGAGTGCTTTAGCAATATCCCCAGAACCTTCCAATGGAATTACAGCTGAGGCATTATACTCAGGTCTAATCAGGATGTACCTTATTGTTTCAAAGCAGCGAGAAGTGTTAGAGAATTGACCTCAACGCCCACAGGGACTGAGTTTATTCCAAGGTAGTAGACTAATCATCCACCGTTTTGTCCTGTATCAACATTGACAGATTTGTAAACCAAGAAGGAGACGTGTTATTCAAATGTAAAAGCTTTTTTGTCTGGGAAAGAGATAGTAAGTGTTTATTCTTCCATAATTTAGGCCTGTCTCCCCCTTTGTTTCCAGCTGTCTGAATAAAGTATAAAATGTTAAACATATTTAAATGAAAAGATGTGGAGACTGTGTAATCCACCCAGTGTCATTATATTTCAACTTGTTTGTGTATGTAGATAGTATTCTGTTGTCTGCTGAAGGGTTTTACCTGAGAGTAGGGTGGTCAGTAAAATACGTTAACCAGACAGCCATGCAACTCTGTTGCATCAACAATGAGAGGAACCATACAGTATGTTTAACTGAAACATACTGTTTCTGTCACAATCCATTTTGGTGCATGTGGGGGCCCCAGTGTTGTGATTAATCTTGGCAACCCGTTCAGAAAAATGTGGTCTGTTTCTGAGGTTTGTTTCTCACATCCCTGTTTCCCAAACTCACTATTAATAGGGCTGTTGACCTTCACCAAGAGTGTGCTGCCTGCTGCATGTACTTCATGCACACAAACAGATGTGTTGGCTGCGTGTACCATGACACATGTCACTATAACCAGGGCTCAATGACAGGTGGCAGTACATACTCATTAGTCTTGTTTGCCATGCAGTTTGATAAACAAAGGAAGAGACATTTGAGCAAAATAAAATAACTCAAGTAGAATGCTGTGGTGTCTGTCTGGTTTAAAAACATTGAGCAGCCCTCCGCTCTGCCTGCCTGGTCCCCCCGCGCCCCCACGTAGGACACAGAGGTGACTTTGAAAAGTGATCTATACACCGCTGTGCTGGTCTCAAGTGTTGTCATGGCGAGTTAGCAGCAAATCGCTGTGCGCATTCTTATGAAAACCAACAAAGGGATATGCCATATATGTACATATTCAACATTGTATGTTCAAGGCTGTTTTCTGCAATAGTGAGAACCAGTGTTGGAGAATCAATCTTTATTAAAAAGGGTTAGACGAAAGAATTGATTTAATGAATGCGTCCTCATGTCCTGCGGACGCATGTAATCCACAGAGAATCGCTGTGCGTGAGCTCAGGGGGACAAAAAGACGTTCGCAGAAGACTCATCGAGTGGCCTGTAATGATAGTCTCCATATAATCCCATAATTCCTTGTTTAATTAAACTCCAGAGCCGGCCTTGAGACCCAGCCAGATTTGGTTGCTCTTTTATTCTCACAGTTGTTATTTGAAGGCTATTTTTCTTCAATTTGTCCGTGTGGTATGTTGAAACATTCGAGAGGGCTTTGTTGAACTGAGCTTAGTTGTGCCCATAGCCAATGCAGGGGATTCACCTGTGCTAACATTCAGGAGACCATTATGGTTGTCGTTATAGTTGGAGAGAAAAGGTTTCTGTGAGGGACAATGAGCTCTCCACAAACTATTTTGTTCTATAGGCTATCTCTTGTTTTCTGTTATTTACTCTTCTCTCCTTCTGGACTGTACATGTCTGATGCAATCCAACTAGGCCTACAGCAACACTGGCTTGTCAATGTCTCAATGAGCACATTTGTGAAAATATGCATTTTATAACAGGATATGAAAAGGGCCATGTAGTTTGAATAGACATGCAGAGGAGGAAAATGATGCAATTTCCTAAATTCAGTTATAATGTTAATGTGCATATTCGCTGTCAGAAACATTCTTCTTGGCCTGGATTGGATGGCTTTGTGCAGTATCTATATTCCTCAAGCAAAAATGCAGCAGCTTAGTTGAATGCCTAAAAGTACTGTAAGATATATTGTAATTCATTTATTGACAGCAGCATCATAGAAACACAGAAAATATGGAATTGAATGGTTCTGGTGTGATATTGTTGTAGTGTTCTGTATATTCTGGCTTTGCTGTATTTTGAGCAGCAGTGTGCCTTGGGCCATTGTGAGAGAATAGTGTGGTGAGGAACAGCAAGGTGGCCTGCGTAGATTAACCCTTCCACCCAGCACCCCCTCCCCTCCTGCCCCCAACAGCCTGAAGCCCTCTACCTCCAGCCTCTGGGGCCTCTCTCCCCTGCTCTCTCGCTTTCTCTCTCAGGCAGGATTGGGTATCAGGCCTCTTATATACTGTATAAATATCCACAGATTAAGATAATATTTGCTCTGTTGTACTCAGAGAGAGGGAAAGCTGTCATTTGAAGCCTCTTTGCAGCCTCTCCCCCTCAAGCGACAGCCTCTGAAGTGGGTTGTGCCCCTAAACTAAAAAACGTGGCTTTTAGGACTTGTATGGACCATTTCAGGGTTTCACCCATCCTTTTTATTAGGGCCGGGATAATACCAGTATCGTGGCAAGGAAACAAAACTCGAAGCGGATTTAATTTCTTTATCTTTTCTTTTTTTGCGATACTGTTCTCGTCACAGCCCTACTTTTTATTGTCTTTTTCAATGACATAGGTTAATCAACAAAACTTTGGCTGTCAGAACAGAGGCTTGTGGGTAAACACAGACAACGGAAGAGATACAGTAAATAACCAACCAATAAAATGGACTTCCTTTCCATTGCTGCTAAATGCCCCTGTATTATTTTAGTATATTTCCTAGTATTAACTGAGTTGGCCTCTCCCTCCTCCCCTTTGGCCCAGGTAATCGTACAGACGAGGGTTCAGATGTGGAGTCGGAGCCGGACCTTCCCCTGAAGAGGAAGCAGCGTCGCAGCCGCACCACCTTCACAGCCGAGCAGCTGGAGGAGCTGGAGAAGGCCTTTGAGAGGACACACTACCCAGACATCTACACCAGGGAAGAGCTGGCCCAGAGGACCAAGCTCACTGAGGCCCGTGTACAGGTTAGTTAGACACACAAACAATCAATGCAACACACTGATTGCGTATGTCTTCACAACCCTGAGAAAATCTGATGCTGGGATAGTTTTTTTTGGGGGGGGGGGGACAATTACACAACTTTTAATGCCAACGACACACCAGAATGGCTTTCTAAGAGATGTTGAGTGTTCCTGAATGGTCCAGTCTCAGTCCTCCTGACCTAAATCTGCTCTAAAATCAGAGAATCAGTTTGAGTACAGCTTCCAATCAATGATTCCCAACCAAATGTACTGAGCTTGAGCAATTTTGACAAAAACAATGGATATACTGAGTTGTGCAAAATTTGAATAATCTTATTCAAAATGATAAACAGCTGTAATGGCTGCCAAAGGTTCTTCCTTCAAGTATTAACTCTGGGGTGTGAAGACATACATAATAAAGACATCTTCATTTTATTAAGTTGGAAAATGTTCTTTAACCTCTCTTTCACTTCGAAACTGTGGAGTAGGTTGTGTAGATCAGAAGCAAAAATCTAGATGTAATTTTAAGGTAGCAAAACATGAAGATTGTGCAAGGGGTATATAGACTTACTAGCGACTATATCCATTCATCCCAGTGCAGGTCTTTATTACACGTATCTTACCACCTCACCTGAAAGTTCACTGCTCTCTGTGAGTCCTCATCTGTTCTAAGAAGGCCTTGACAGGGGATGCTCATTTTTTTTACACCCAAAACTCCACTCCAGGACCTGCCTGACAGCTTGTGTTCCATGTGGTTTTATGTAACACTGAAGGAAAATACAGTAGAGTTATAGCAGCAGCTGTTGAGAGAGAGAGAGAGAGAGAGAGAGAGAGAGAGAGAGAGAGAGAGAGAGAGAGAGAGAGAGAGAGAGAGAGAGAGAGAGAGAGAGAGAGAGAGAGAGAGAGAGAGAGAGAGAGAGAGAGAGAGAGAGAGAGAGAGAGAGAGAGAGAGAGAGAGAGAAGGAGAGAGAGAGAGAGAGAGAGAGAGGAGAGAGAGAGAGAGAGAGAGAGAGAGAGAGAGAGAGAGAGAGAGAGAGAGAGAGAGAGAGAGAGAGAGAGAGAGAGAGAGAGAGAAGAAATGCATTCCTGATGGATTTCTCATTTCGGCTTTTGGCCAGCATCTCTCTCCCATCACTTTCAAGACTGCCGCCACTTGTAAAACCATGTGCATATCCTGGAGGGGTCACTCATCCTCTCCAGTGACCCCATGCCCCGAAAACAACATTAATCAATCAGATACTAGTAAAAAAAGGCAACCCTCTCTTATTACCACAACCCCAATCCCGCTGAACCTCCCAAACTCTGAACCCACCACACGTGCTAACTGTTCCTCACACTCCAAACATGCGGTTAGGGGTAACTGATTCCACACATGTCTTTGTCTGTCTAACAAACCCTCCAAACAGAAAGATGTCTAAATGGTTGCTGCAGCACTCAGGGGAGGATGCTGAGAGATTTATCTCATGCATATTTTCTTGCGCTATATTACTTTTTAGAATATGCTTATGAGGCAAACTTGAACCTGAGATTAGAAAGGTATTTCAGTTATTATTGATTCTCCTCCATTACAGTGTAATGGATGTCTCATGAAATACATCTGGAAAAGACATGCATGTCTAATAGATCACATGTAGCATAAACATTTAGAATTTAGAGTGGAGCTGAATTCCTTGAGAAGCTCGTTGTGATTTGTCTCGAAGCAAACCAGCAAACCTGTGTAAGATTGGTTGAGCAGAGTGCCATGTGGACTAGAGCAGGGGTTCCCAAACCTTTTTATGTAGTGGACTCCTCTTGCGATAAAACACAACTCCTACTTCAGAGTGCGATGAAAATATACTTCTTTACTTTGACTTCTGCAGTGCATGGCTGGACTAATAAAGTCTCGGGCCCTGAATGTTTTTTTAAACATTCTCTCTGATGCAAAAGGCCCCCCGGGGCCTTTGCATCAGAGAGAAAATGCTGCAGTTTTTAAAGCTAATTTCCTGCAAATCTACACGTTTTGCCTTGTAGCAGAGAGAACATTTTGCAGTTTTAAAGCAAATTTTGAGCAATTCTGCACATTTTGCCATGGGGCAGAAAGAAAATTGCAGTTTTAAATTAAATTATAGTGCATTATGGAATACAAGAAGAATTGAGTTGGAAAATGTTTATCATTGATGGAGTATGCTCATCTAAGGGTTAAGAACATACATTTTGGATGAATAATATTACATTGTATTGTATCGCACTCTCTAAACTTTTTTTACTGATCCAAAATTAATTTAATCTGTTGTTTATAGCAATATTCATAAAGAAAAAATAGAATAATTGAGATCTACCCCACTGGGAACCCCTGGGCTACAGAGCACAGAGAGTCCTCTGTCTTGTCCATGTTCCAGGCACTTCACAACCATATTTGTAGGTCAATTACATTGACATTTTAGAGAGAATCCTTCAGGCATTTGCCTCTTTCGAGTATTTATGGAAACTGATGGTAATTTGAAGACTAAAAGTGAAAAGAAACGAACAGAGTTGAAAACTAAAAGGACACTTTTTCTCTGCTGCAAGATAATGGTGCTAAATGATGTCATGTGAAAACCTGAGGTATTTAAATCATGGACATAATTTGTTAATGCAGTTTTCCTCATAATCTAATTTTGAAACGCTTTGAAAGTCAAAGATCAAACTTAATTTTCTGAGAAGGTCACCCCAAGAAACTGACTCTGGTTAACCAAAGTAAATAATGGCCATCGGTCTTCAATGTTGCTCAGCGGTTTGGCAAGTGAGTTGGGAGTTGGATTTAGGATGGACTATGGAGCCCATTGTAGAATTGTTTCTTTTTCAGGAGTTGTGTGTGGTTTTGTCATTGGCTCTGCTAGAGCACTGCCCCATTGCATCTGAACACCAGGGACTTGCCCTGCTCCTCATCAGCCTGCTGAAGTACTCAGACACATCCTCAATAACCAACCACACCGACCACTGAAGACATGATGATATATTGAATAACTTGTTGAAGCCTCTTCTCTAAAACTGCTCCAAATTGAATAAATACATTTAAAAATACATGGGGCCAAAGGCTGGATTTTGGTGTGTGAACTTAGTGTTAGTGTTAGTTCATTTTGAAGATGCCAGCCAGCTGGGTTTTCACATAGGTACCAAAATGGTCCATCTCTGGGCAGGACAGGAGAACCTTTGGCTTGAGAGCTGACCTGCTCCAGCACAGCTGCAATGACGCATCTTCCAGATGTCAACGTGTGGGGAGGCTGAGAGGGCAATGGGGTGAGGGAGAAACCCAGCAGAGGGGTGGTGTGGTAGGGTCTTAAAGATCTATCTCTTCTTCAGTAGGATTTGTGGTGGTGCTTACGGCTTACCCTGTTAGTTGTTATTGATCTCTAGGTGATCATCTGTAAAGCAGGGTGTGTGGTATACACTGCAGTCAGTAAAAGTACTATTATCTGTGAGGGTATATGGGCCAAGCAGAGAGCTCTTGTGTGGAAGGGTGCTCAGGAGGACTCCTGGTTTAACGAGAAGTGATAAGTGTTTTGGTTTACCAGTGACTTCACAGCCCAAACTCACTGCCCCATAAACTCAGCCAACCCAAACACCCCTACCCCCCCTGCCCCTGCCTGCCACACTATCTCATCCATCTTCATCAGGCCCACCACCCCCCTAAAACACAGCTCCCAGCAGCTACCAGCAGCCCCTCCCCGGCCCCACCACTGTTTTAGAACCCCAACTGACAAATTGCGGGATCTGATCCATATCTCACAGCCATTAGTTCCAGGCTACCCGTCCCTATAAATCTAGCTACCTGTCTACTGCTCTGAGCACCCACTCTCTGTGCTACCATTCTGCATCTGAAATAAAACACTCAGTCCCAACTGGATCAGGCAGTGGAGTCCTTCCACAGACTATTAAGAAGAGAAAAGAGCATCACTTGTGTCTATCCTTCAGATGTTTGGGCCAGGTGGAGGGGGGTTGCTGTTGAGCGAGGGACGGAGGGCAGAGAACAGAGGGAGGGAGGAATGGGAGGCCAGAGGCTGGGCCTTAGCGCTGTAAATCAGTGCTCCTCTCCTCCTCACACATGAAGTGAATTACATTCTCTTCTATTTATGCTGACGTTTTTACGAGGCCGACTCTACCTCTGCTGAGGAGGCTCATCTGAGCGGTGGGCGGCGCTGGCTGGCTCGCTTAGCGAATCTGTCACATAGATCCCCTTTCATTACCAATAAACATTCTGCATGTAGCTATTATAGTTAGAGGAATCTAATAAGGTATAAGCATAGTCTTTTATGAAGTGTAGAAATCAATTTGGGAAGACGTTTTTCTCTCTATCTGGAGAGTGCGCTAGTCTTCTGATGCTAGCTGCGACACAGAGAGTAGAGGATCCTGCTCTGTTTGTCTCTGTGGTGCCCTGTCTACCTCATAGAGATCCCAGCACTACCTCATAGTGTCACAGGATATATTATAGACTATCTATTGTATGTCTTATTTTCATGTTGAATAACCAAATCCTGTAGAGTTCCATCTTGATCCATCTTGTCTATCCCCCAAACTGAAAGGGACATATTGTCACACATTCATCATAGACAGATATATTCCTTTTATGTAGTTTAGGTTAAACACAATGACGTCATAGAGATGTATCATGAAATAGAGATTTACCAGGTTGTTTCCATGCTAGGTGATTACCAATGGCAGGAGAGAATGGCATAGTAGGATTCAGTAGTAACAATAGCAGAGCCCACCCAACCCAACAGGCATCCATGTTCCCACCAGTCTGGTTTTATGTCAGTTCCATAAAGGAATAGATAGGGTTTATGTAGATTGTGGATGGAAAATTGTTGCAATGCATCCGTGTGAATGTTCTAACATTTTCTTATTATTAGAATTTAAATGACTTTCCTTCAGTCCCTCTGTATTCCTGATACTTATCGAGCTAATCCCTCTCTCCTCTCAAATTCACACTCCCAGCTACTCTAATTAGCATAGTGGCAGGCAGAGGCAGGCAGGCAGGCAGGCAGGCAGGCAGGCAGGCAGGCAGGCAGGCAGGCAGGCAGCAAGAGCCAGTTAAGGGTGGGTAATACATGGTATAAAACCAATTAGGATTTCTATGTTGTTTCACCTCTTTGCACTACTGTGTTCATTGTGTTTGTGGCCATTGAGCCATTGAGAATACATGAGAAGAAGGGTTCATCCTTGATTTTGTAGCACATAGTTCACTAAAAGTGTATGTGTGGCACCGTTGGCTTAAGAAACATAATTTTTACAAAACTTTAAATAAAGACAATTAGATCCTATTTGAGACTAAGGGTTTGAATGCAATGTAATGTCATGCATTGCAGTGTTGTGTTAGTGTAAGAGATAAGAGATTACATCACGCTGGGCACAGTTCAATGTCTAATTTTGATTTATATTTGGTTGAGTTGTTAACTAACATGAATTCAACGTGAAATAAACAAAAAATGTTACCATGTCATTGGATTTAGTTTGGGTGAAAAAAATACTAAATGCCCCTTTTTTAACCAATTAGTTTTCCACATTGATACAACGTCATCACATTGATTATTTGTGTTGAAATGAATTTAGAAACAACGTTGGTTCAACTAATTTTTGCCAAGTGGGATTAAAGGATATACTGAATATGTGCCACTGCCAAATCAAAGCTACATGAAAGCAACTGTTGTTAACACATATCTCTCCAGACCTTCACTTCACTAGACTCTGTGACATGTTTTCAGGACTTTCAACTTGCCTGACGTTCGTTCCAACCTTAATTTTCCGCTAACCCCTACTATAGTCCCATGCCACCCCCCTCCATGTCTGTGCTCAGCTCAGATCAGTAGCTCAAAGCGGGTCTCTTTTTGTCTCTCAGGCTCCACTAAGCTCTAGTCCTAAGAGATGTGGTGGTGCCCCAGGTTTTCAACCCTCCCCCACCCTCCGACTTCCTCCAGTATCTTGCAGGGATACTCACATAGTCCATGTTAGTCCAAGTGTAGAAGAAGCCAGGCAACCAGCAAACCTCTCTTACACTGACAAAACAAAACAGGACTGAGATGGAGTAGTAGTAGCAGACTTTAAGTTAGATATAGAGGAGGGATGAAGTTCTCTCTCTCTCCTCTCTCTCTCTGTAGTGCAGAGGAATTAAACCGGATTGCGGAGAGCAGAGGAGAATCTGTGGTCCAAGGTGACTTTGTGATCGGGTTCCAGAGTACAGCTTCAAATCCTCCTCCTGTTTGTGTTGTGTGCGTGCCTGTTTATCTGCTGTTGTAGAGCACATGGCTGCTGGAGAAAACATTCCATCTCCTCTGAAGCAGCAGTGACGCATGGCCCCCTCTCACCCAACAATACAGTATAGACCTGGTCACATTAAGCCCAATGTTTGCCAGCTTTAACTCAATAGCGGTGCAGCCTTTGGCATTTTAGTTCACTTGAGTAGCTTGGCGTTGCAGAGGGCTCGTTCAAAGTCTCTGAGTAAATTCACTTAGACAGATGCTCTTCACAGTCTAGCCTCTTATTATAGTGGATGGGTGGCAATGACGACCACAGGGCATGGTAGGCAGATGTGGAGACATCACCATGCACCACTCTGAACATCCTATTATTTCATTATAGACTGACATGAGGAGGGGAGGGACATTCTATCAGAAAATATTGTAAATTGTGTATCAGAGGATTTCATAACAATTTGATGTGTTTATGTGAGAGAGCAAGAGAGAAAGAGAGTGAGTGTTAGAAAGAGAAAACTGAAGTGAAGTGAAGGAATAAGAGAAAGTGACCAAGGAATTTCTGTGTGTTTTGTGTTTGCCATGATGGAACACCTCCTGCCTGTGGCTTGGATGACAAAAATAAGGAAGTGTAATGGAACATAAAAGAGGGGCGGGTTGAGGGCTGAGGTTCAGAGGTCAGAGGTGAGGTGGCACTGCAGGGCCGGGTGATTGGGCGTTTGTGGAAGGAAGTGGTGTGTCCCCATGGCAGGCAGCTGTTTGTCCAGCCCCAGGAAGATATCACCAGCTCCAGCTCAGACCCAGCACCACGCTCCACTACAT